>SNQJ01S0045329.1:33217-44187 GCA_010110895.2 Picea sitchensis | reverse complement strand
TTCCACGTTTCCCAAAGGTGTGTATAAGGCGGCAACAGGGATCATGTTCTCCATTGCGGGCCAAGAGACATGATCTCCTCTAGTTACCCTTAGGCATGGGGGGGTAACAGGGGGTATTGGAGATATTACACACTCACCTAATATTTATTTTCCTAAGTTTATTAGTCTATGTTGAGGGAACCCCTGGTCTGAGATATTCTCCCCTAAATGAGAATATTCTCCCCTAGATGACGGCGTCACATCCTCTTCAGTCATTACTCAATTGTACTTCAGTTAGACTAGTGGAGTTGAGTCTCGCATGGCAACCTCAGTATTATCACCAAGTGTTGCATTCTCACCTTGGGATCATCACCAGGAGGGCGCACTTGACATGCATGAGGCTAGGAGGGCGCACCACATGTGCATGCATGAGATTCTCTCCACTCCACTTGTGTGAGCCAGTTAACTGATGACTGCATGGTCGGTTAACTAGGACTAGGTGGCAGTTCACTCACGTTTATGTCAGTGTGTATCCATATCTCTCTAGATCACTACTATGGCGCATTAGTTCAACCATGTAGAGTATATCAGTTGTAATTTTTCATTCTCTCATTGTGTGGAATACAATTCTTTCATTCTTTCTCCAATTCTTCTCTCAACTTTGCAAGTTTGTTGTGTTGATTTTTCTAATTTCCAGATCTGATAATTATTACCTTATGATTTCAAACAGATTTCAATGCCATTGTTATCATAGAATAATTACACATTGAAAATTTCAACTGAAATAAAATTGCAGCGGAAATAAAAAAATCACAGAGAGATAGCCATGCACAATAGACACAAGATTTATCCTGGTAAAACCCGAACTCTGGAGAAAAACCAACAAACTTTTCTCTAGAAAAAATTTAAGCCAAGTTCACAAATACATCACCAAAATCCAAGCACATAGAAAGTTGTGCCCTACTGTGAGGAAGAACCCTCAAACATGCCGCATCACTAAACAAAGATAGTGCATCACCAAAAACAACTGCTAAGATGCTCCTTGAAGAATTCGCTGGAACAACTACTGCAACTGCTACTAGACTTGCACACTAGTTGAAACAACTGCTAAGATGCTCCTTGAAGAATCCGTTGGAACTGCTACTGCAACTGCTACTAGACTTGCACACTGGCTGAGGAGCTGAGTGAATGTGTAATAATGAAATGAACTTACCTTTATTTATACTAATCAAGTCACCTTATTTTAATGGCAGGGTCGACTTGTCATTTTTGTCCTTTAACTTTATTTTATTTCTTTTGTAGCCTTTACAAATGTTCCAATGGGCCGACTTGGTCTTCTTGTCATTTGTTTCTTTCTAGTGCATTCCAGGGTGTTCTATAATGGTTTCTTTGTATTTTCTTATGGAGGATGACTGCCCGAAGTTGCAAAACCTCAACATGTTGTTCATTGTTTCTAGCTAGATTCTTCGTGCAGGTGTCATCACAATTTCACAACTTTGATAGATGTGATCCACTTGTCTTGCTCTTGTATGGAGATGCAATTATCTTTGTAGGACGTCTTGAACATCTCATGATGTGGTGTCCAGAGATCATGTCCTGTGATGTTGACTTGAGGGATGTTGGAGTTTGGCAAGTTGCTTATGATCCAAGATTATGTTCCTTTAGATTCACAGGTGGTTAGTTTTCTATTAAGGTTCTAAATGTCTTGATAACATCTTGTGATGGGTAGATGCGAGTTCCTTTTCAGGAGACGGTGATTGATTCCAGCACTGCAACATGTAGATTTACAGCTGGCAAGTTTGGTGGAGTTACAGAGGGAATCGATAGGTGTTGGTGAAAACACTTTCCTCATAAAAAGAGAGTGTTAGCTTTCAGGGTTACTCTAAAAGTGTTTACACCATGGTTGGGGATGCTTCATGATATTTGAAGTACATGGTGTATGATTAGCCCCTAAATGGTCCATGATGGATTTGCACATTGGAGATGTCTTACTCAGTTGTTGCTTAACCTTAGTTGGGTGCTTGCATGACATTCTTCCTTAGGGCGTTGGAGATCTTCAAACACCTTGATGGCATTCTACATGTTGGCCACATGGAGGAGGTTACTTGCTTCAAGAATGCCCTGCATTGGAGGAGTGCTTGGCATTCAGGAGTGCGTTGAGCGCTAGACAACATGGTGTAGCTTGGATAATTCCAAGGAGGCATTGAGTTGACTTAGGGATGCCTAGGTTGCAAGAGTGTTCATGCAAGGGAGTGGACCTAGTGGAGCACATGGCTTAGGACAACCACTGGAGTCATTGGAAGCTTGTAGAAGGAGCATTGGACACATCTCGTGGAGCGCCCTTGCATTGGAGCCTTGTTTGTGTATGAAAACACCTTGAAGCTTGACATGTGTGCCCTTGGAGTGTATCGCTCCACATGCATGAGCCTACTTGTGGCTTTATAGGTTGCTTGTAAGGGTTTAGGCCCACATATGTATCGTTGGCCTCCCTTACCTCTCATATATATAGAGGAAGGAGAGTCATTTCATCATTCTCACTCTTGTTCATAATCTTGGATTAGAGATGTGACTAAGAGGAGCGCAATAATCTTCCTCTCTCTTGTGCATCTTCGTTTGTTCTTTTTCTCTTTTGTCTTGGAGTGGCTAGGGTTTCGTTTAGAGCATCTTGAATACTAGGGTTAAGGTTTCATCCCTTGGAAACTTGGAGATTAGGGTTTTGTGATGAAACCCTAGGTTGTACTTGTTGAAGAAACGAAGACATCTTTCCTTGCAGGGCATGCTTTTGGAATACTTGTTGGAGCTCCTTGGTGTGAGATAGGGCTTTGGAAAGCTAAAGGATTGTACTAACCTTGAGATGAGGCTATGGTATGTACCTTTGTTACAAAAATCAGCAAAAAATCGCCAAAATCGCGAGAAATCGTGATTTTTTCATCAAAATGATTTTTTCCCAAAAAATCGCTAAAAAAATCGCTGAAAAAATCGGGAAAAAATGGGCAAAAAATCGTTGGTCAATGGAAAAAATCGCCTATGTAAAAAAGTTTGTGCATTTAAGGGTTCGTGAGGGGTTTTTTGGGTTTTTTGTGCATTTAAGTTTGACGATGTTTTGCCGATTTTTACGAAACGATGTTTTCTGGACCCCGACGATTTTTTCGCCGAAACGATTTTTGTAACACTGGTATGTACATGAATTTCACCTTTACATGTGTGTGTGTGTGAAGTTTAACTGTCCAAAATCGTTTTATTGTAGATTTGATTTTCAGCTATCTATTTCTTCATGGTTGGTAATTTCAGCACTAGCATGTCTTGCTAATTTGAGATAAGTTAAGGCTGAAACTGTTAAGTGATTTAACATTAATAATGAAGAAGATAGGTAAGATTTACTGTTGTAATTACTTTTGTTATAAGGTGATTTTCAGATCTGGTTTATGCATGATAAGATTGTCCTAGAGTGCTAAAACTTGTTGGCACTCATTTGGTATATTTTCTCTTGAATTGCCTTGTTGATTGGGTTTGTTAAGACATGAAATATTGTCCTTTGTTGCTGTTGTTTTTACCGTATTTCATAACAGCCTGAAAGCTGAAAATTCACGGAGTTAAGATCTAGCAAAGTGGTGAAATTTCTAAAGTTGCATTCATTGCCTTAGATCCAGAAATTTCTACAGAGTAACCAAGGAAGCCTTCTATTAGTCAACACAATAAACTCATACAAGATTCCCAAAGAAAACAATAGTCATTAAATAGGTTCAACCATGAGAGAGCTTAATGGCTACTACATTCAAATTCCATCTCTCTTTGTAATTTTAGTTAGTGTATTTAAAATTGGCATTTCCCAAACTAGGAACTACTTGACTAAGTCAA
Source organism: Picea sitchensis (assembly GCA_010110895.2). Taxonomy (NCBI): domain Eukaryota; kingdom Viridiplantae; phylum Streptophyta; class Pinopsida; order Pinales; family Pinaceae; genus Picea; species Picea sitchensis. The sequence goes on along the minus strand of SNQJ01S0045329.1, from coordinate 40,350 downwards.
CAATCAAAAGGATTCCTTAATTTACACCAACACACGGTCTTGGCTCACTAATCTATGGCTCCACCAATTTAGCATGTTCATCATCACTCAAGTTTATAAAGTAAATAGAGGGAAAGAATGTTATGTAAATTAGCACTCACATGGCTCAGCTCACCAATACTCCTACAATATCCATGTATAGCAGTCTCTCAGCATGAGCATGTATAGGATGGAGATGGTTGCCTTCTACACCAAGTCCTGATTTCTATCCTGAGGTTTGCAGATGATGTGATCCTTCTAGCCTCATCCCCTGACAGGTTGCAGAGACAGCTAGATGCCCTGGCCCTTTTCTATGACCTTCGTCAGTTGACGATCAACCTGGGTAAAACCAAGGTCATGATCTCCAACGGGTCGAAGAAGATCCTCTTTGATCACCATTTCTTTTTCAAGGAGAGGAGATTGAGGTCACCAACACATATACTTATCTGGGAGTATTATTCACAGGACCTTGCTTTAGTTTGCGGCATGCACTTCAGCAGCGAGTCAGAAGGGCTATGGCTCCTTGGCCCTTCTTGAGAGGCAGTGTTTCCAGAACCATTTTCAGGACATATCGTCCAAGATATCGCTCATGGACACTCTTGTCCAGCCCACGGTTCTATATGGTTCCAAGGTTTGGGGATCTAGTTTACTAGACTCTAATTGGTCTTCAACAAAGAGAGTATAGAACATCCTCCTTCACCGCATCATCTGAGACAAGTAGACAGTTCCTCAGCCCATCATCCTCGCAGAGTTTGGTGCTCACCCCTTCCGGCTTAAGATAGTTTTTGGTCTCGTCTCATTCTTGCATTGCATTCGGAGCTTCGCTGATACAGCAAAGGGGCAGGACCGATATCCATACTTGGCCTACTGCTCATCAAAGTCCATTGCAGCAGCTAGTTCTCGGATCTCCTAGCATCTGTTGGTATAGCAATGGATCGTCTCCCTCCGTTTAGATATTCCCTGTGTGCACCCGGCCACCTCTTAACATAGTAATCCCTTTTCATAATGTAATTGAGTTATTATAAAGCTAACATAGAAAGTGACGCACGGAGCTATCCAGAGTCTTGACAGCAAACAATGCAGCTGAAGACCTTGTATTTTTCCAAATATTAGGAATTGATAAGCATTGGGTTGAGTTTAAGAACTGGAAATTAAAATCTTAGCTTGTACTTTACAAAAACCTAAAGAACAAAACCCAATTCTCATCGGTATAATTACCTGCAAAGCGAGCATGAGAGCGTGGCTATCAATAATTCCAGTAGAAGGAGACCACAGAGCCTTGACACAGCGCAACTCGGGCTCCATTTCCATAGCTTCCTCTGCTTCAATCATGCGCAGATCTGTGACCCCATTTGCGATACCCAACCTCTGCAGCTTCTCTAACACAGGGTTCTGCGATGGGCTTGTGGCCACTATGAGCTTACCCAGCTGCCTATGCGGCACACTATGAAGACTACAGTATTCATAGAGCATATTCCTCCCTTTAACACAAAGACGGGCCTGCACAACCATTATTTAAGGAAATCAAAATGCATAAAAAACGGTTACTGGAAACCGGCAAATGCACTAAAACCTACCTTGAGCGAATCAGGAGGATAATAGATTCCAGCGTGGATGACTTCGCTGTTTCGAGAACTGGTAACGGTACCGATGGTGGAAGCTGCTTCCAATACTAGCACTTCTCTACCTGATAAAGCCATCTGTCTGGCCACTGCAATCCCCACAACCCCACCCCCGATAACAACACAATCAGCCTTTTCAACTGGGACACGGCCATCCCCATAGCTACTGAATTGACGTCCCGCGACATGACTGGGGACTGTAGACCATGATATTCTGCGTTTGATGTTTTTGACGATGGCAGCTCGCAGCATGTCTCGGGCACCCATCGAGCTATTGATTTCCTCGGTTATACAGATTTATCTGGTTTTATTCCTTGGTCCTCTGATTCATCAAGAATAATGACTTTTCTTGTCTATATTAAAACGTTATATGGCAGAGAGATGTTCGTCTGCGAGGAGGATGGCGTTGACTATTTTAAAATGTCATATGGCAACGAGATGTTCGTCTGCGAGGAGGATGGCGCTGACCATTTTGTGGTGGCTGTTGTTTACGCTGATGACACGACCAAAATTTAAACCTGATTGAAATTCTAACTGACTTTCTTATCAATTCCAGGAGATTTGTTTCAAAGTCGATAAAAAGGGGTTCTCCCAATCGAGGAGATTCCATAAAACCCATTAGAAATTCTGAACACATTTCTTCTAATAGCTTTAATCCCCATATAAATTATAATCACGTCTCTTCTAATACCTTCTATCGTGTCAATAGATATCGTGAGCAACATAAAAGTTTTTGGTCAAAATAAGAGAAATGGTAATGGTAATGGTAAGGAGGGTATGACATTGGTAAGTTTTCTTGTTGCTTTGTTATTTGGTGTTTGGACAAATTTAGCTAAATATGTTTTAATTATGAGAAGGGTGTTTTTTTTGTTTTTTTGGGGAGGTAGCTAGCTTACGAACTTGCTCCTCCAAATTAGATAGTTTATTAACCAATAAAAGATATGAAGCCACTTGTAGTTCAAGATCTCAAACCTTTTCCTTGACTATTATAATTTTCTTATCATACTTTGCATTCTCCCTTCAAATTGGTCTAGTTTCGTAAGTTGGTTGCACAACCATGTTTTATACTCTCTCCACCTTGCCTTCCAACTCCTCATTCATATCAAATGGACATTCTTAGCATTCTTGCACCCCCTTTTCAACATCTTACAGTTCACTCAACATTGTAGTCTGACAAGGACATGAACATTCCATGCTAAGAAAGATTTTACTCTTTGATAGCAAAACATTATAGCACTACCCCACAATCCATGGTAGAAAACTTCCCCAAAATTGCTCTCTTTATAGCAAGCTCGGGGAGGATGGCAAGTAGAGAACATAATGTTGAGGGACTCTCCATTATGAGGGTTATTTCCTTTGAGCTACAAGGTAACCTATGGAAGATCTTTGGCTAACCTATCATATAGGGTCCCATGCTCCAAAAAGGGACCTTGGAGAGTTCATTCTACTTTTTCATTCCCTTCCCATGCCATATCACTTGTCAAACCTTTACATCTCAAAGGTCAAGGGTACCAGAGCATTAAAGAAATGACAACTCCAATTTCATACTTCTAGGGTTATTATTGTGGCCCTATTGTCCATGTCTTCTCCTTGCGGAGTGTTGGTGCCCCTTGGTGAACTTGAAGACTTGAGGGTCTTCCCCCAAGGTCTTTATCCTTTCTTACATCCAAAAGCACCAATCTGATTCTTCTTAGCCTCGTCTCTTTCTTATGAGGGGGGAGGGCATTATTCTTCTAAACCACTTACCCTCCCAATCTGATATGGACTTCAATATTTTATGCCTTCATGGGGTATTGATGGTATGCTTCTTCTACTCTCTTATGTAATGAGCATATGAGAGTTCCTTCCTCCATTAAGGAGGTTTCTTTGTCCATTTCATCTGCCTTGGTGTTATATTTTATTTGAACATGGAATCTAAAACCCTTTAAACTATTGCAAGATGACAATGCTCCTATCACTCATCCTAAGCACCATGGTTGATGATGTAGTTGTAGCTCCCATGAGCACTTGCACATTCATCATAAAATTGTCTACACGAATTGTGCATAAACTATTTTTCCTTTGGTGAGCATTGTCGATTAGAGAATACACTATTGTTGCTTCAACCATGTTGTTTTATATCAAGGCAAGACCACATGCATACTAGCCATAGATTTTTCCATTTTCATCCCAAATTACACCTCCAACTCCTATGCTTCCAAGGTTGGCCTTAGAGGATCCATTGAAAAATGGAATGACCTTTCTTTGAACTTGAATCCAATTGATGCATGTCCTCAGAGGGGTTGATTTTGAAGTTGCACTCCTTGATTATCTTATCCAATAGAGAGGGGTTCATACAATATTCCACCCCATGTAAAAGCCCCATATTTTTTAGCCATTCTATTTCTTCCTTCAAGAATTATGAGGTTTCTTCAAAACATTTAATGTTTGTGTCTATATTCTCTTTAAGGAAGGTGATCATCTAGTTTTTTATGCATATAAGAGGGTAAAGTCGATCTTTAAATATTTTGTTTTTTCTTACCAACCAAATTTCCCATGATACAAACTTCAACAACATGCACTAGAGTCTAGACATTAGAATTTGGGTTCTTTGTTGTATAGGGACGACACAAAGGGAAAACTTTGAGCAACATCTCCCATATTGGCATTTGAAACCTTTTGGAGTTGCCCTTCTTTGACAACATGATAAAGCTGAAACTTTTGTAGGTGAGTGCTCTTGACCTATGTGTCCACGATTTGATCAGTGGATGCATGTTCCATGTAGTTAGGGTTGAGCTATGTCGGTGTCAATTGTTCTGCTACCTATGAGGTGTCCAATAATGGTGGAAAGTATGGTCGAAGGAGGTCCACATTAAACACTGGGTGTAGACCAATGAAGGGGGGAATGTTTAGCTCAAAAACATTTTCACCCACAGTCTTGGTGATGGTATAAGGTCCATAGCGAAGTGGACAAAGATTTCGTTGGGGTCCTGTAAGGCGTTCTTTCTGCAAGTGCAACCAAACTTTATCTCCCACCTGAAACTTATGTGGCACCCGATGTTGATCATGGCACTGCTTGTACTTGGCATTGGACTTCTGCAAAATATCCTGAACTTGTTGGCGGATGTGTTGGATCCGCTTAATGAACCGGGTAGCTTTGTCGACTTCAATTTGAACATGGGACGAGTCTGCCTGGGTGGCCACAAGGGGTAGTGCAACATCCATGGGACCCAATGGTTGAAATCCCAACCCCACCTAAAAGGGGCTATGGTCGGTTGAGCTATGTATGGCTCTGTTGTAGTTCTGTTGAACATAGGGAAGACTCTCATCCCATGTGCAGGGATGCTTGGAAATGTACATGCACAGGATATGAATGATCATCCGATTAACGACCTCGGTTTGGCCATTCGTCGGGGGGTGGAAGGAAATGAATTTGGTGAGCTTGGTGTCCAGCAGTGACCAGAGGGTCGACCAGCATGTGTTGATGATCCAGTTTTAGGAGCGGAACAAAATGATTAATAGACTGAATACAATAAACACAGAGATATGAAGAATAACACAAATATCCAGTGAACAATATCTTTTATTAAATAATGAAATAGGTTGAAACTGTAAAACTGCATAACTGAAACTTGCTCGAATGGTGGTAGTTATCTTTGAGATGAATGTGGCTACTACGCGCGTCCGTCTGAGCAAAATGGATCATAATGAGGCTCCAGAGGCCTTTTTGATAATACTCATGAATGCCAAAACCCTAGACATCCAAAAACCTAACCCTAGAAGGTGAAACGCCAAAAGTCATGTGGGCCCTATGGGTAAGTTCGTGTAATTTGGTACCTCAACTTCCTAGGGACGTAACTTTTGCATACGACCTCTGTTTTAGGCGTGTGATAGCTCGTTGGAAAGGTCTTTCAGAGAAATACACATTCTATCGTCAAACTCTAACTTTGTTTAGAGCTTGACTGTGGTGATCCAAAAAAACAATGTTTAGGGCCCCAAAACGGCCCCGGAAGTACAACAAGATGTGTTGACATGAAAACATACAAAATAAGCCAGTTGGATTAGGAGAGAAACCACCTGTATCCACCTGGAGGATGTGTGGGGCTTTAGACAACCCCAGAAGTGTAGAACCCACAATTACAAAGCTATACAAAAGAACGTGTTGAACAAAAACGGACACGAGGAGCCAGTTGGAATAGGTGGGTGGCCACCAATATCCATCTGGATCAGTTGAGGAACCGGCTATCCCGATCTGAGATGATGGTTTGTGGTATCCCAAAATGTACCCACACTCATTTGAAGAAGAGCTTGACAGTGGCCTATGTTGTGATGCTCTTCTTGCAGACGGCCAAAATCGCCATTTTTGAAAAACTATCAACCACCACAAAAACACAATCATTTCCCCGCTTAGTTGATGGAAGGCCCGACATGTAGTCCATCGAGATGGATTACTAGGGCCTTTCAGGAGTAGGTAGAGGGGTGTACATGCCTTGTTTCTTAATGGTCGGTTTGGTAATGGCGCAGGTAGTGTAGGACCTGATATACTTATTGACATCATGTCGAAGTTTCAGTCAATAAAAATGTTGTTGCAGCACAACCACTATCTTCCCTATGTCGAAGTGTCCTGCCACCCGAATGTAGTGGGCTTCCCAAATTAGCTTCGCTCACTCGCTCGATGGAACACAGAGATGGCCCAGATGGCACAACAACCCACCCTGAAGATGGAAATCAGTGAGAGCTATGTTTGTGCCCAACATCTGGTAGGTGGCAGCGAAGTCAAGATCTCTCTCATAGATTTGGGGCCATCCAGAGGTCTCGTGGCCACATGATTTTAGCACCGTGGTGAGTGTTGCAACTTGCGGGCGGCTAAGGAAATCGACAACGTGATTGGTGCTTTGTGTCTTATACTTGATGTTGAGATGGAATTGTTGCAAGTATGTGGACCACTTCTGATGGTGCTCATTCTATGATTTGCCATGTGTTTGCATGAACTACAAAAACTTATGATCGGTGTGGATGACTATCTCCTTCCCGAGAATGTAATGCCTTCATTGGCGGCAGCCTTGCACAATGGAGTACATTTCTTTCTCGTAAGTAGGGTACTTACGGATGACATCTGATAGTGTCTCACTATGATAGGCCATGGGGTGTTCATGCTAAGTGAGAACTACACCCACAACATAGTCTGAAGCATTTGTCTCCATCTCAAAGGGTTGTTACAGGTCGGGTAATGTGAGCATTGGGGATGAGCACAAGCATTGCTTTAAATCATTGAACGCTTGTTGTTGTTATAGGCCCCACACAAAATCTTCCTTACCATCGCCCCTAGTTACTTAGCTGAGGGCCCATGCAATATGGGATAATCCCAACACGAACCTGCGATAGAAATTGGCAAGGCCTAAAAATCTCTGAAACTCAGTGAGTGTGGTTGGGGTTGACCAGTCGTGAATGATCTAGATCTTGGCTGGATCCACATGCACTCCATGTTCATCAACAATGTAGCCTAGGTACTAG
>SNQJ01S0045329.1:10313-22944 GCA_010110895.2 Picea sitchensis | reverse complement strand
GCAAAGATGGCCTAGATGTCATAAAAACCCGTCCTGAATATGGAAATAAGTGACAATTTTTTTTGTACCCAACATCTAGTTGGTGGCAGTGAAGTCATGATATCTCTCATAGAGTTGGGGCCATCTGGAAGTCTCGTGGCCACGAGAGTTTATCACTGTGGTGAGTGCTACAAATGGCGAGTGGCTGAGGCAATCAACGACGCGGTTGATGCTTCATGTCTTATACTTGATGTTGAGATGGAACTGTTGCAAGTATGTGGACCACTTATGATGGAGGTCATTATGCAATTTGCCCTGTCTCTGCATGAACTGCAGTGACTTATGATTGGTGTGGATGATTGTCTCCTTTCGGAGAATGTAATGCCTCCATTGGTGGAAAAATTTCACAATGGAGTACATTTCTTTGTCGTAAGTAGGGTACTTATGGACGACATCTGATAATGTCTCACTATGATAGGCCACGGGGTATCCGTGCTGAGTGAGAGGTACACCCACAACATAGTATGAAACATATGTCTCGATCTCAAAGGGTTGTTGCAGGTCGGGTAATGAGAGCACTGGGGCTGAGCAGAAGCGTTGCTTCAAATCATCGAATGCTTGCTATTGTGACAAGCCCCACACAAACTTTGTCTTACCACCACCCTTGGTTACTTGGGTAAGGGCCCATGCAATATGGGAGAATCCCAAAACGAACCTGCGATAGAAATTGGCAAGGCCTAAAAATCTCTGAAGCTTAGTGAGTGTCGTTGGGGCTAGCCAATCACGAATGACCTGGATCTTGATTGGATCCACATGCACCCCATGCTCATCAACAATGTATCTTAGGTACTGGACCATGTCCATGCCGAAGGAGCATTTCCAAATTTGCATATAGTTTGTGTTGTCACAAAGTGTGTAGAACTTGTTGAATATGTTGCAAGTGTTCCGCCCAATTCTTGCTATAGATGGGGATGTCATCTTGATACACAACCAAAAAATAATTGGTGAAAGGTTGCAAGATATCATCCATCATCCTCATGAAGGTTGTTGTGGCATTCCTCAAACCAAAGGGCATGACCAACCATTCAAAAAGACCTTCTTTGGACTTGAAGGCAGTTTTCCATACATCTGTCTACTCTATTGAGACCTAATGGTAGCCATACTTCATATTAATCTTACTGAAGTATTTGGTGCCCTTGAGCTGGTCAAGGAGATCGTCAATTCAGGGAATCTGATACCAGTTCCTCACTGTAATTTTATTTAGGGCCAGGTAATCGATATAGAGTCATCAGGTCCCATCTTTCTTCTGCACAAGCATGATCGGACTTCCATGCGGTGATGAGTTGGGTCAAATGTGCCCCTTTTGGAGTAGTTCTTATATCTAATGCTTGGTCTCCTCATTTTCTAACAGAGATCGACGATAGACTGGCACATTAGGTAGCAATGCACCAGGGGTCAGATCGATTGAATGATTGACCTGACAGTGTAGAGGTACCCCAGTGGGTGAGGAGAAGATGTCTTTGTATTCTTCCACGCCCTTATCCACTTGATTTTTCTACATGGAGAGATCAGTTGCAGAGGCCATAGATGTGGTTGCAACCGCTCACTTTGAGAGTGAATCATGAAGAAGAAAAACTTCCCAGTCTGATAGATGAACTTCCTGCATTGCTTGGCAGAGATCAATGAAATGCAGTCGGTGGGACTACCTTGGGTATCCTGTACAATTTCCTTTCCAGAGTAATAATAACACTACAGGGCCTAGACTCATATAGATCATGACATTTCCATAAATAAGGTTGTCCCAAAAGAACATCACAAACTTCAAGGGGAGAGACATCACACAATACCTCATCTTTGAAGGGTTTGATGTCATAGGACAGGCGACATTGTTGTCTGACGTGAAGATAGCTTCCTTGGTAGAGCCATTCGATGGTGTATGGATGCAGGTGCGACCTTGTTGGCAGGGCCAACCACTTGATGACATTCATTGAGATGAGGTTCTTCTAGCTACCGCTATCAATGATGAAGTGAAATGGAGTACCCTTCACCCACATCTGTGAATTAAAGAGGTGCTCACCTTCCTCTGGCTCATCAGGTTCATCGGGTTGGATGTTGGTGATAGCAACAGTGGCACTCGATTCAATGTCAATAATTCATCTCCCCTTTTTTGGTTTTGACTCTGAGTCGAAACCCACATCTGATTCAGAGGCTTTCACCTCAACCACCGATGACTTCTTTGAGCAACAATCAATAGTGTTATGCCAGGGGATCTTATGGAAGTCACACCACTTCTCGTTGTCTTTCTTCATCTTTCCATTGTCCTTCTTTGTTTGTGGCTTAAATTGGTTGTCCTGGGTTTGTCCATGTTTTCTTCGCCCTTTGTTCCGTGGGTTGGGGTTTCCCTTGCCTTGCTTTTGCTGTGAGGGGTTCCAAGACCCAAACTGTCGCGTCTTTTGTTTAAGCTTCTGCTCAATTTTGACAACACATCGATAAGCCACGCCCAAAGACGAGATGTCCAGAAAATCCATTTTTGTTTGAATGTATCTATGCAAACCACCATAGTATTTGAGAACCATATGTCACTTAGAATTTTTGATACCCAGTTTGGCGCGTAAGGTATGGAAGATATTTGTGAACTCTGGCACTGTTTGGTCCCTTTTCCTGTTGTAGTGTGGTCCATGTTGTATGTAGGTCATCATAAATTCCAACATGGTAGTATTGTTCCTTAATAACATCCCTGAAGGNAGTTTGGCGCGTAAGGTATGGAAGATATTTGTGAACTCTGGCACTGTTTGGTCCCTTTTCCTGTTGTAGTGTGGTCCATGTTGTATGTAGGTCATCATAAATTCCAACATGGTAGTATTGTTCCTTAATAACATCCCTGAAGGACTCCCATGTGAGTGCAACTGTAAATAATGAGGGTTCCTCTGTTTCCTTTTGCTCACAAAAAGTCTCCCACCAATATTTGACATGGGGGACGACTTTGAGGAGCACAAATGTAATTTTTTCTCTATTGGAAATGTTATGGAAAGAAAAATACCCTTCTAGTAGATTCAACCATTTGTCTACAACATATGCGTCTATTTGACCTTCAAGTATGGGAATATCAAAGTTGATCTATACCTTGAAGGGGGCGGTGCCTCCGCTCGAGGAAGATGCGTCGCCTGTTGGTAGTCGTCGTAGGATTTGCGTAAAACTATCCATCATCTCGTTTCTCTGTTGCACAAGGGATTCCTAGAGCAACATTTTGAAAGGATCTTTTGTCCCACTGTCTTTATTTTCTCCCGCCATGGAAGGTCGTTTGGGCATGCGAGAGATTTTTCCCTCAAGAGAAACAAGCTCAAGACCCAACTCTTTGTACCTTGACGTCGTCAATGACATGCACTAAGAATGGTAAGGAGTAGACCACTCTGATACCACTTATCTGGATTTTATGAGCAGAATGAAATGAATACAGATCTACAATATGAACACAGAGATACAATGAACAATAAAAAAGATACAGTAAAACTTGGCTTCTATTCAATAAAGAAATATGTTGAAACTGTAAAATGCAGACTAAAACAAGCTTGCTAGAATGGTGGCGGCTTATCTCTGAGAAGAGATGTGACGGTTGTGCTCATTCACAAGAATATGAGTACAATGAGGCTCCAAAGGCCTTTTTACATCAAGCATGAATTCCAAAACCCTAGACATCCAAAAACCTAACCCTAGGAGATGAAGCACCAAAAGTCACGTGGGCCCCGTTGGGGTAAGTTGGTACATCAACTTCATGAGGTCGTAACTTTTGCATACGATCTCCGTTTTAGGCACATGATAGCTTGTTTGAAAGGTCTATGTTTATTTAGAGTGTGATTGTGGCAGGCCCAAAAAGCTTTGTTTAGGGCCTCAAAACAACCCCGAAAGTTTAGGAGCCGAAAAGCTAGAAAAAAAAACATCCAAGATGAAAGCTAAAATTGCCAAGATGACATTTGTATGTGAGCCAGTTGGAATAGGTTGGTGGCCACTAATATCCACCTGGATCATATCATTATAGTACCTAAGAAGGATGGGAATTGGAGGATGTGTATTGATTACATAAATTTAATCAAGATTACACTCAAGAATAGGTACCCTCTACCCAGGATTGATGATTTGTTAGACCATTTGTAGCATGCCAAGTACTTCACAAAGTTGGATCTGAAATCAAGATATCACTAGATGTGTGTCAAAGAACAAGACACCTAGAAGACTACCTTCAAGACAAGGCAAGGTCTGTATGAATGGTCGGTCATGCCATTTGGCTTATGTAAAGCACCAACTACATTTATGAGATCGATTAATGATGTATTACACCCATATTTAGATTCATTTGTAATAATATATTTGGATGATATATTGGTTTATAGCTCTACTTTGGAAGATAACATCTCACATATTATGCAAGTGTTAGAGACCCTAAAAAGGAACAAGTTGTTGGCTAACCTCAATACTTGTGAGTTTGCTTGGTAGTTATTAGTGTATTTGGGGTAAGTGATCGGTGCAAGGGAACTCAATATAGATATCACAAATATGGAGGCCATCATGAAATGGCTAGTTCCAACAACTGTCATTGAAGTTAGGATATTTGTTGGGGAAGCATAGTACTTGGAGAAGTTCATAACTTCATTTTCAGTAGTGGTTGCACCACTCCATGCCATAACAAACAGGTTGGCAGACATGCTTTCAAGGCCACCCACATCGAAGATTACGACTTTGGGAACTATGATGCACATGGAGCCTTTTACCCATGATGCATACATAGGGGAATAAGTATAGGATGAGGACTTCAAGGAGGTGTTTCAACAACTACAGGGCCAAGTTCATATAGAAGAAGGTGACGATAAGGCTGACTATCATCTTCATAATGGGTTACTCTACAATCTAGACAAGCTCTATGTTCCTAAAGGTGAAATATTGTATCTTATTAGAGAGGTTCACACCTCTAAGGTTGCAAGACATTTTGGTGTTGGGAAGACGATTGCTAACTTACAAAGGTATGTGTACTGGCCCAAAATGCAAGAAGATGTAGCACAATATATTAGAGGATGCATACTTTGTTGCACTAGCAAGCCTAGTAATAGGAAGCAAGGTCTATACCATCCCTTACCCATACCCACTCAACCTTGGGAAATCATTTCCATGGATTTTGTGGGAGGTTTACCAATAATCAAGAAGAGACATGACTATCTATTTGTGGTAGTTGTCAAGTTCAACAAGACGTGCATTCTCATGCCTTTTATAAATACCATCAAAGGACAAGAAGCAACAAACAAGTTCTTTGAACAGGTTTGGGTGCACTTTGGGATACCAAGGAGCATCATCTAAAATAGGGATGCCATATTTTTTAATGCATTTTGGACTACATTGTGGGAGAATATGGACACTAAGTTGAAGAAATTCACAGCATTCCATCCACAGACAGATGGGCAGATAGAAGTAGTCAAAATGAATTTGGTGCAACTTTTGAGGGGTTACAATCATAAGCATTTGAATACTTAGGATGGAAATCTGATCTATATACAACACTCTTATAATAGAGCAGTCCATGCTTCTACTAGTAGGTCACCTTTTGCAACTTGCTTTAGATATTTTTCACCTTCACACTTGGATGTTGTATATGGATAGCAAGGAAAAGTGAGGGAGGACCTCATAGGAGATGCAATACGAGCAGGAAAATTAGTTGAGAATATTAGGCAAATCCATTTTCAAGTACATGAGACACTGAAGAAATCACAAGAAAATTATAAGGCTAGACATGATCAACACATAACCAAGAAGTCATTCAAAGTGGGAGACAAGCTTTGGTTACAACTGAACAAGGAGAGACTACAAGGTCTTGGTAAGAATACCAAGGCTTTGTGGTATGGCCCCTTTGATATATTGGATAAGGTGGGAGATAATTCCTACAAACTTAGTCTACCCCCATACATGCACATTTACTCAGTAGTGATTGTGGAGAATCTGAAACTCTATGAGCCTTCCATGTTGGATTAAGAGGAGGATTAGGTCCTACCTATCATAGAAGAATTAACACCAAATACTCATGAAGAGTTGGTAGAAGTCACAATTTTGCAGAAGAATTCCATAACTACAAGACAGAGGTAGCATGACCTTTGGCAAAATGGGTTGAAAGGACAACTTCGAGGCAAAGAAAAATGGTACTCTAGGGAGAAGCCAGAGGAAAAATTTCCTCACCTCATTCAATAAATATTTTGGGGACCAAAAGCCTCCTTAAATGGGGAGGTATGATCCGTATTGGATCATTATATTATTTGTCATCTATCTCAATTCTTTAAAAGTGGAAAAAACTGGAGGAATCAACTTGTAGGGTCATTTTAATGGTAGGTCCCAGTTTCAAGAATTGGGGTTTAAAACCTTTTGGAGCCATTTTGAGGCATCAAATGGAAATTTTTGGGGTCAAAACTTTCTTAGCTTCAGCGAAGACCCCTTGGCATTGATCTACACTCAAAGACATTTATAATGGCACAAAAATCACGTTAATCAAAGCTGGTATGCAAAATTTATTCCTCCCGCAAGTTGACCTACCGTGTTGACCACCATGGTATGAGAGGATGCCACACCATCCCCTGTTACTCATGCATATGGGGCTATCCATGTGGGACTTTCAAGAATATTATTGAAAKTCCAAAACCTTATCACAAATTAGTTGAGGAAGTCAAAACCCTACCCATAGATGTTTATCGGGCTATGTTAAATACCAGGCCACCGAGAGGAGAAAGGGTTCCATTATTTTTCATTATATCTTGTTCCAAAATCGAGAAAAATGCTTGAGAGTGGTATTTTGTGAGCATAATAGATGAGGAGGAGGATTTTTTAGTAGTCGTTCAGGCCATAGTGCCAAAATGTAACTCTAAAGTGAGTTACCATTCCTTTGTATGTGCATTTATTTTTGAAGCAAAGAGACCAGAGCATAGGCCTCACCTTCTAGTTGCGTTTTCTCCCATATTGGGTTTCCTAGGTCAAATATTTTGTTCATTTGTGTGGATGGTGTGTATTTGTGCCTATTATTTCATTTTTATATTTCAATTATTTCTTAAATTCAAGCCATAAGCTAGAGATAATAAATCTAGGATCTAAGGAAACAAACCACATAAATCTAATATTTCATAATATTATAAGATCTATTGTGACGAACTATTCCAGTGGAATATCCATGGCAGTTTACAAATCGTTAGATGAAAAAACCGCTCATGCCAAAGTTTGCTCAAGTCATCGTCATGAGCAACAAAAATTGATGGAAAAGATGATGATCCCAAGTAGTCAAATTTGTACAACCTGGTAATATCATCAACAATTCCAGTGGTTAGGACATGTTTAGGATCTTTTAAATTCTTGATTACAACTTGGTGAGGTGAAAACTCTATTGTTTTACCTTCACTTGGATGAGTGATTTGATATATTGATAGAAGGTTGTAGGAAAGACTTGGAACACATAACACATCATTGAAATGACCATTATTTGCCTTAACTATTCTAGACCCTACAACATTAAGAGATCAATCTAATGGCCCTCAACATTGCCTATATAGAAGGTCCATCATAGACACATTTTGACCATGAGATACCTAATAATTGCTTTAAATTGAACATGTTTAATAGTAGTTATGTGTATGTTTTTATGTTGCTTAAATTAATTGTTTTTGAGATGGAATTTTATGAGTAATGGTGCATTTTTTTATTATTATCTAATATTCATGGTAAAGTATGTGTGTGGCACTAATAAATCATGTCTAACTCTCCTTGAGAAGAGGATGGTCCCAAGAATCAAGGGGCCTTGTCTCCCATCTACCTCCAAGAGCGTTGCTAGTCTATTGATTACCGCTCCTTGCAGAATGCAGCTAAAAAATCTGAAGATATTGAAGAAGGATGCATTGTCCCCTTATTTCCTCCTTGATACAAGGACAAAGGTCGAGTTACAAATTGTATAAATAGGCATATAGTGTAGGGGGAGAAGATAAAAAAATATGGATATTGTACTAGTTTTTGTTGAAGAAGCTTTTGTTGAGACTTGGAGCTCTACTTCTGATGGAAAATTGATTTTGGTCAATAAATATGATTTTGTTCCCATCTTATTAGAGCTTTAAAGGTTCCTTGTGTTGCTTGGGTAGGTCCCACTCAAGAGAGCTCAAGGACCTTGTTGTATTTTCTTTCTTTTTCTTTCATGTTAGTATGTTATAATTTAATTTATTGATTTCTCTTAAAAGATTAGATGGTCATGCCCAACAATCTCTAACTTTTGTTTAGACTATTAGCAAACTGTAATTTCCAGTGTGTTTTCTTGTAGAAGTGGTTGGAATCCCATTGGGATGCTCAATGGAATCTTTTCAAGGCTAAGAACGTTACTTACATGTCATCGCATTTTAGCCCGGCTTTGTCCATGATTTGGAAAGTTTTATAAGCTCTTTAGGACTCATTTTCATCTTCATGTAGAAGTTTCCTGTAGAAATGTCACAGTTCCTGTAGAAACTTCCTGTAGGACATTTTTAGCTAAAGTTTCTTGAATTTCTTACTCATATTTTCATGAATTTAGCATTAGTTAATAAGATAACAACATGGCTTGATATTAGCTCAAGGTTTAGGTGTAATTAGGTCCATTGATTCCATGCAATAGTTCATCTTTTCCATGCAATTTTCCTTCAAGCAACATAATTAGTTTCTCTACTTTACAATAAGTTTATTTCTTCTTATAATTGAGTGTGTTACCTTTCATGCAATTAGACTAAGTTCTTTACTTCATATATATTAGTTTCCCTCTCATTTGGGTTGCTTTCATTCATACAAGTAACTTAAGTTTTCCATGCAATTTAGATTCTCTGTACAAGTTACAATTATATTTCATGCATTAAACCCCTTGACTGGCTTCAAACCTAGGGTGTTGTTAGTGCACTCTGCATATACTTTTCACAAGACCTATAAAGTTTGTATGAGCCACGAGTTGACAACTAAAGTAACAAGCTAAGGAGACAGTAGCATTATTGTTTCTATTTCAAGGCCCACAAACCACTATCATCACCAACAAATGTGTATTTGGTGTTACATTCATTAAGAGAAAAAAAAAGGATTTATCCTTAGCCATATGATAAAATTCTCCATAATTGATAAGCCACTCATCAAAAGAAGAAGTAAATGTTGCATTAAAGAAGAAGCCAAAAGTAGAAATTCCATGCCCATGAGGAGAAGAGTTAGAAGAAGAAGAATCAATATTGTTGTTTTGCTTCTTCATTGCTACTTATAAGGATTCCATCTTTTTAAAACATCTAGATTCCAGATGACAATCTCATCCATAAAAGTTGCAATACATGTCAGTCTTCTTACTTTTTGTTTTTGGTCCTTTGTCACCATTAGGATTAGAAGCTGGTTGAGAGGGTTTGGAACCCTTGTTTTTCTTGTTTTTGTTGCGAGGATGATGCTCCTTTGGATGCTTGGTTTTGTCTTTCTATTGGGCCACTAAGGCTTTGTTAGATGTACCTACAATGCTGATACACTAAGTTGCAAGAGCTTATCTTTCTCTCTAATTGAGAAAATCACAAAAAGTCTCAAGAGTGGGAGCCTAGTAAGCACCCCCTAGAGATTATCTGGTGGCATAAAAGTTAGATACAAAGATAGAATATTTTCTACCAAGTTTAACAAGAATAACATATATGCATCAGTCATCCCCTAGATCTATTTTACAATCTTTAAGAAAAAATATTCTAAATGTTTCAAACTTAGATAAATAATCTTCAATGCAAAGGAAATCATTGGGACTTAAAGTTATTAATTGATTTTCAATCTGTTGGGCTCGAATCACATTGTTTTAACCGAACATGGCTTCAAGCTTAGCCAAAGCTTCATCTGGGTCATCAATTCCTTGAAGGTGAAACCATAAATTAGGAGAGATGGTGAAGTGGATCTAGTGGTCCACTTCATGAGAACATCATGAATACATAACATAATTCCATATTTCCATAATAAATAATATTTTATTTACTATCCATTTTACATATTTGATCGACATCATATGAAATACAATACATGTATATAAATACACGTGGGGAATGATAAGTTATGTCCTTGACAAAGGGCATGAATTATCATAGACCAAAGGTCATGACTTATGATAGACTTATCATTTACATTGTAATGCTTATTTACATAAAAACAAACTTATAACATATTATTACATGATAAGAATTGTAATATACTTTAGGTATATTACAAGTCTCCCCCGCTTAAAAATGTTTTGTCCTCGAAGAATAGGGAATGAGAAAGTCTTTTGGTAGAATGCCATTCTTTTATAATGGTTATCGATTAGTTAAAGTTGAAGACACGAGGCCATATGACAATTGAAGTCTCGAACAATACTGGCGCATCGAAAAAGAATCAATCCATCCAAGTTGGATTTTTTTCTGGAACTCTCTGATGATAAGATTATGGATATGTTCTTCTTTGTTGACTTCAGGGCACATATATCTTTGGATGCCTAGAAATTTTATCCTTCTTAATTTCTGGTTTAGTCTTGTCGTGATTTACTTGAGACATCATTATGATATCTAATTTTTTTGTATTTATTGGTACGACAACATCCTTTGATTGACCTATGAATTTACTAGTGGCGATTAACAATATGTCAACTTCAACTAAATTTTTGGATGTTGCTTTACCATATAATTGTTTGTTGAGATTAACTTCTGGAAATACTTCCATTGACACAACTTCATTGTTAAAAACATCAGTTTTTTCCATGTCAATCAAGTCGGTGCCAGTGCCTTTATCCATGGTCTCGGTTTCTCGATGTGCCTTCCTCTTATTCTTCAATTTCTTCATATCTACAAGTAGACTTTTATTATGAATTCTCAAACACGAAATTTCTTCATGTTTGGACAATAGTTCTTTATTGATATTTTTCAGACTCTTTTTTATGAGTGTTTTAAATATTACTAATTTGTTGTTGGGACTCTTTAATTTGTTGTTGAAATTTATGAATTTTTGTATCTTGCTTCTCCAATTCAATTCAATTTTGCATAATTTATTCCTCTTTTCTAATAAGAATTTTATTCATTTTTTAAAAACTTTTCCATTAATTATGTGTGATTTTTTTATTCATTTTGATCTGAATTCGATGATAGAGCAAGGTGCTTTGAGTTAATGTCTCGCAACATTATCTTATTGGTAAGGTGCTTGAATTCTATGTACTTTTTATCAACATTCATGGTAAAAGTACATGTTATCGCACAAGTTGTAGGTTGGGAAAATCCCGACCCAACCACCAGTTAGTGACAACTTAGATAGAACCTACCTACTTTCTGTAATGTCCCCATTTTGGGACATTATAGCATTACAACATTTTCAGAGTGTTATGCCTACCCGAGTAGCCAGATAGGGGTGACAGAGAGTTCGGGAGAGATTGAGGGGTTTATTTGGGCTCGACTTGTATCGTTCATCATCAAGATCCATTCCGCACAGTTGGGCTTTGGTTCCGTTGCATTCCGACAATTTCAGTAATTTTGAGTTATTATGGGTCATATATTAATTAAATTCACTAAGAAGGTCATAATGGGCATATTACTTGGAGAAACCTCTTAGTGTATTAGCTCATCGGAATTGGGAGGAAGAGCATTATAGGATAAGATGATGAGAAGTGACTTTCAGTGGCCAGAGAAGCCATCGGGATGGATAAATCACTTTTTAGAGGAAAAATGGTTAATTAATGAATTAATTAAGTGATTTAATCAAGGAATAATAAATTAAAGTAAAAGTTGTTGGACACACCTACCACACTTAGAGGGGGGGTGAATGAGTGTGGGGCTCTTTTTCCCAAAACTTCCCTCTTTACACAAATCTCATTAGTTAGCATTCAACTTTTACTCATTACACATTGTTGTCATTTATAACCAGTTAGATGTGAACACATATCAACAACATATATCAACAATATATCATCAACAAGTCATCACCATAAGGAACACAAAGAACACAAGATGTATGTACAATTTTTCTTTTTATTATGGACAACAATATGGGGTTTATCAGTAACAACTGAATAGAGTACACCTTTACAAGAGCACCAACTCTATAATGCAAGACTCAACTTACACCCTCAACACCAACTGAGATGAGGCAACAATCATCAACAAATATCAATCTGTCAACAAGTACGCGACTTGTTAGTAGTGCAGCCTGCGTGTGTACGCGCCCTGGCTCACTACAGCCTGCGTGTGCACGCGGCCAGTGTATAATGCAACATGCGTTTGCTTATGAGAAACTAGGGTTTTGCTTTGCTTCACATGCTCAACTCCTCTGCAACCTGCAATCACTTTCTCTTCTGTCTTCCACTGTCCAAACTGACCACTAGACAGTCACGACATCTCCAAGCTCTCTAATAGCTTGCTCATGCTCCACAATAGATCAATATAAATGCTATCTCAATCATGCATAAGCATCTAGTATACCATAGCAATCATGTCACCAATAAATCACAAGAGTACTGATCACTCCATCAACCAAATCAACCAAACTGAACCACATCATAGAAGCCATACCAAGAATTCCCTAAGCATTCTCATCACATCAAACAATAGTATTCATAAAGACAATAATGTAATCATACCAGTGTATCAGTGATAGATCT
>SNQJ01S0045328.1:24894-49382 GCA_010110895.2 Picea sitchensis | reverse complement strand
ATCAACTTTCTAAAATCAACATCCTCCAACCAAACTTGATTTATTTTTAAGGGGGCAAGGGGTGCCTCTGATATGAATTTACACAACAAGGAGATCGGTTTGTGATCAAAGCTCATGCCTTCCTCTACTACTGAATTGAACCTAAAACCCATTCTCAACAAGGCCTCCGCAATAATAAATCTATCCAAAAGCTTTGATACTTCCTCTCTACATGTTCTAAAGTTGGAACGAGCTTGC
The DNA here is from genome assembly GCA_010110895.2 of Picea sitchensis. Taxonomy (NCBI): domain Eukaryota; kingdom Viridiplantae; phylum Streptophyta; class Pinopsida; order Pinales; family Pinaceae; genus Picea; species Picea sitchensis. The sequence continues at coordinate 49,145 of SNQJ01S0045328.1, read as the reverse complement.
CCGGTTCCATGTCAACCAGATGATGACTTACAATAAAATCATGAAAGAAACCCCCTTGACGGTCTTCCCTAGGGTGCGGGCCCTCAACCTCTCTAAGGGATAGGGTGAAGTTCAAGTCACCTCCTATCACTGATAAAGGATCATTTAAAATACCTGCTGAAGACAAGTCTTCCAAAAATGGGGGGTTGTTAGAGGGGTCTATTAGATAAGTTATCCACATGAGAAGAAAATAGAGGGGTCGTCTTGTCATAAACCATACTTGAGTCAAAAGCCTGAACCTCCAACCCCCTGAAACAACTAGCACACCCCATCTCTAATAGGGTCCAGAAAAGCAGAAACCATGTTACCTTCAACTGAAACCACTTCCAATATCTTATCTTAAATTTATTTTTAATAATTTTTTACATATCTTATCCATACATCTCATTTATATGAGAGTTTTTATTTTTTATATTATATTGGATCAATTAATATATTTAATCATAAATATTATATATCTCCCTCTTATGTATTATGTATTGGTTATTCGCTTTGTTTTCCTACCAATACAATAATTAAGTACATTTTAAAACTTTATATAGTTAAATATATGTAGACTTTATATAAATAATATCATTTTTTAATTTCAATATATAAAATAAATTTACTATTATTTTTTAAATTATATCTAGAATTGTTGTAATAAAATATATATCTAATTACTTATTAATGGCGCTTATAAACTTTCTTTTAAACAGTCGTTGACATAAAAACATCTCAGAGAGCATATTGACTGGACCTGAGTGGGGCAGATGAGCGAAGTAACGAGATGTATTGACTTGACTTTGAGTGGGGCAGATGAGCGAAGAAAAGAAATGGAGAATTATATGAAAACAAACAAAGAAAACCTCATCTTTCCCAACCAAAAAATCCAAGTAACTCTCTTTCACTGAAAAGCAACAAATTCTGAATAGATGTATTGACTTTACTTGAGTGGCGCAGATGTATTCAAATAATCTATCAATCGAGAAAAAATTGCACTGTGCAAAAAAAATGGAGAATTATATGGAAACAAACAAAAAAAACCTCCAAAAAATCCAAGTAACTTTTTTTCACTTAAACAATATCCAAATTATAATATAAAATATAAACTTAATATTATTATTATTAAACTTGGTAAAATTGTGTTTATTTATTTATTTTTAAAATTCAAAACATAACCTTAAGGTTTGGAGTATTAGAAAGTTTAAATTTGCATCAAACAAAGATATATTGTAAAGAAAGTTACTTAGCATGGGAGGGCGATTCATTCTTGTAAAAGCTGTACTGGAAAGTCTTCCAGTCTATTGGATGGCACTCTCAAAAATCCCGGCAACCATACATAGATCTTTTCGACAGCTTATTTTCTCCTTTCTTTGGAACGACAGCAAGACTATTGGGTTTCATCTCTGCAACTGGGCGACTATTTCAAAACCGAAAAAGATGGGCGGATGGGGCATTAGGAACCTGCCCATCTTCAATCAGGCACTCTTGGCAAACACCCTCTGGCGCATTCTTATGAAGACGGGCATTTGGAGCAAGGTTATAAAGGCAAAATATTTCCCACAGTTACCGGTCCTTTTCTGGCTCAGAACTGCCTCTGAGAGACCATCAATTTGCTCTCAGACCTGGAAACATCTACTAACTACCCTGCCTATCATACACCATTGGCTCTCATGGGCACCTGGCAACGGGCATCTGATTGAAGTTGGAAGGGACAGCTTGTTGGGATTGGGAAAGCTCGCCATGCTATCCACAGATCTGTTGAAGCACCTTCATCACAAGCACCTCTTCTTCCTCTATCAGTTCACTTCTTCACATAATGAGGGTCTTTTGAGTGACCGCTGGCTTAGTAGCGAAGAGTTAGAGGTGGGCGCCGATCTTGCTGTTGAATGGGACTATTACACTTACAGACTTAGAGCACTAGGCATCCGACTTCAGGACAGGCCTGATTTGCTCATTTGGACGGGAGGGAACAGATCCGGTGTCTTAACGGCAAAAAACGCCTACAATGCTATCGCTGCAAAGTGTTGGACGTCATCTTTGGAGCGTGGATGCGTTGCAATCTGGAGGAGCGATTGCCAACTCAAGCAAAAGTTATTCACCTGGTTATTACTTGAAAACAAATTACTGTTGTGGCCGAATCTACAGGTTCGTGGATGGTCGGGTCCCATTCGATGTTGTCTCTGCAAATCGAATGATGAGACAACTGCCCACGTCTTCATTGACTGTCCTTTTACCAGATCTGTTTGGCACTTATTAACTCCTGCTCGATTGCATACAACCTACTGGACAGGTAACAACCTTACTCAATGTTTTCAAAATTGGCAGCGGGTCTCATCGAACCATTTGAAGCTTCCGATCCTTCTTTGCTGGCATATTTGGAAGCACAGGAATGCGGCTCTGTTTGAAGACAAGGTACCTACCTCAAATAGAGTGGCCAGCATTATCTCGGCAGAGTTGGCTGTCAGCAGGAAGATGACCTCGGCAATTAAACCGTGCAGATCCATTTTCAAAGTTCCATCAGATAAAATTGTTGCATGGTTCGATGGTGCGACGCAACAGGATGGCTTTCTCTGTGGGGCGGGTGGGCTGATCACTTTAAGTCCTCAAACTTGTTACCGGTGGACACTAAACTGTGGGACTGGATCAAACACGAAGGCTGAACTCTTGGCAGCATGGGCATCTTGTGTTCTGGCAAGCCGATTACACATCATTGAACTCTTACTGCTTGGTGATTCCAAGCTGATAATTGATTGGTTAAATGGGCGTGCTGACTTCCATGTTGCGGACCTGGCGAGCTGGAAGGAAAGAACACGCGAAGCAACACAACAGTTTCATCATTTTACCTCTTCTCACATTCCCCGGGGGGGAAACATCGAGGTTGACAAACTCTCTAAAAAAGCGTTGTTTTTGCTTCCGGGTCACATTAGTTTCACTAGATGGGAAGAAGGCAATGAGGGCCCACCCGCGATGATCTCTCTTTGAGCGACTAGTCCTGATTAGATGCTTATCATTGCACATGACTTTGGACGCGTTTTGTATTGTCACATCCTTGTTTTGACTGGAAGCTTTAATCATCGGCATAGAACTTGGTTTTGTGATTAGCCCAGCCATATCAGACATGTATACTTTTATATCCTTTTGAATATAAAACGTATTTTTTCGTTGAAAAAAAAAAGAAAATTTCAAATAAATTCTAAAATTTTAATAGTGTGTAAAAATTATTTAATTATAATTATTTCAATATATAATTGTTAAGTTAGAAATATATGTTTTTCAATTTTTTTAAATTTATTTTCATATTATTATATTTAATTTTCATATTATTAATTTTTATATTAATATTTTAATTTAAGCTTAATATAAATATTCTACTTTTGACCAAAGCCATTATAAATCTGGAATAAATCCTGTGAGAAGATGCCACTTCACATTGAAATCAAGTCGTATTACAAATCGACTTGAGTGGGGAGAGTGGAGAAGAAACCTTACTTATTGACTTGAGTGGGGAGAGTGGGAGAGATGAGCGAAGAAAAAAATTATCAATATTCCAATAATCTAAGAATAATCTCGAGAAGAAATGGAGAATTATAGAGATATTAAATTTATCAGTATAGGGAATTATAGGGAGAATGAAGAAATGGAGAATTATAGGGAGAGTGGGGCAGATGAGCGAAGAAACCTGGCAAAAACAAAAAATATCAGTATTCAAATAATCTAAGAAATCACTTGATAGTGCCCGATTTGACTTGTATGGTTCTCGGAAGTTTCATCATAATGCCCTCTGAATGGTGGGAAGTTTCTTCATAATGCCCTCTCAGCGTATCGGGGCCAAGAAATCGACTTGAATGGGGCCAGGGGAAGTTTCTTCATAATGCCCGAATTGAATTGACTTTACAATAGTTGGGGGCAGAGGAGCGAAGAAATCGAGGGGGGATTTTCTTGTATAAAGAGAAGCGTTGTACATAGCAAGAACACACAGCTCACGGGCTTTGAAGGATTTTGTAGTCGTGATATTATTGCAGAAATGGATGTTCTCGTGATATTAGTGCCTCTCTGCATGCTTGCCTCTGTGGCTGCACACTCAACATGGGGGCCGTATATCAATTCTCATTCTCAACGCATGGTGGAGTCATCAATGGACGCCCACGAGAAAAGGGACCTCAATGCTCTCTTGTCCTTCAAAAACTCCATCACATCTGATCCATATGGCTTGCTCTCCAATTGGACGGCCCAGAACTCTCAGAACATATGCTCCTCATGGTATGGTATTCGCTGCAGACACAACACCAAAAGAGTCGTCGCCATAGATCTTTCTCAAGGAGATTTGGAAGGTACCCTTTCCCCGTCTCTTGCCAACCTCTCATTACTGCACTCTTTTAATCTTTCTCATAATTCTTTCAAGGGAGGAATTCCATCCCAGTTTGGCCACCTCAAAGAGTTGCGAGAACTTTACCTATCCAGTAATGTGCTCTCGGGTTCTATTCCAGTGGAATTGGGCATGCTGCAGAAACTACAATCCCTATCTCTAGACTTGAATGAATTCTCAGGGAGTATTCCACGACAGTTGGGTAATTTGTCACAGCTTACATACCTATCAATTTCTGGGGATAATATGACGGGTTCTATTCCTTCCGAAATATTCCAGCTTCCCCTGCAAACTCTTCGTCTTGATCGTAGCTTTTGTATACCTAAAGCCATTGTTAATTTGACCTCCTTGACCAACTTAGGAATATACAGAAATAGTTTTTCTAACATACCCAAAGACATTGGGAATTTGCCTAAGTTGACCGGCTTGGAATTTATGAAAAATAATCCTCACTAGCATCCTGTAGCCCTTGCCAATTTAACTCAATTGACCTCCCTATATATTTTTGAAAACAAGCTCACTGGTAGCATCCCTGTAGCCCTTGCCAATTTAATTCAGTTGACCTCCCTATATCTTTATGAAAACAAGCTCACCGGTAGCATCCATGTATCCCTTCCCAATTTGACTCGGTTGACCTCCATATATCTTTCTAAAAACAAGCTCACCGGTAACATATATGAAGCTATTACCAATTTGAGGAAACTTGAATACCTTGGCCTCTCAAACAACAATTTTACAGGAACAATTCCAAGAGCCATAGGAAAGCTTCATTCATTGGAGGACTTAGATTTGGGATCAAACAAATTAACTGGGTGTATCCCATATACCATAGGTCAATTAAAGGCTCTCACAAGCCTAAACTTATATAATAACAGCCTTTCAGGGACTATTCCTGATAGTATAATTGATTTGGTTTCACTTAGGATATTAGAATTATCAGAAAACAATTTGGAGGGGAAGATTCCTAATGGCTTTGGAAATTACATTAATATGACACATTTCTCTGCTCATTCTAATAATTTCTCTGGGGCACTACCCCCATCTTTGGCCAATTGTATCCATCTTGAGCATCTAGATTTAAGGAAAAATGGATTGACAGGGGAATTTCCTCCATACTTAACATTTTCATACTTGAGTTTAAGTCTTGGTTATAATAATACGCATGGTTGTATTCCTCTGACGCTATCACAACTCTCCTGCAGTTGCATGTGTTGGATTTATCCAACAACAAATTCAATGGAAACATACCGACACATCTTGAGAGACTCTCCAAATTTGCAAATGTGTCAGTTGAAGATGACAGAGATGAAGAAATAGAAATTGATATGAAAGGGAGTGAATATGAGTTATCATATCTCTTGCCTACAAACACTATATTTGATCTGCCTTGCCAATAATCTTACAGGGGAAATCCCTGCAAGCATAGGTGGTATGAATCACTTGCGGTTGTTGAATTTATCTTGGAATCAATTGAAAGGGAGAATACGACAATCTCTTAGTGGGATATCTACTTTGGAGCAGTTGGATTTGGACCATAATTATTTGAGTGGATCAATTCCTGAGGAGCTCTCCGAGTTACTTGAGTTGAGTGTTCTAGATGTTTCCTCAAACATCCTCTGTGGGCGAATCCCAACTGGGACACAATTTTCCACTTTCAATGTAACTTCATTTCAAAATAATAAGTGCTTATGGGGGTGTCCTGTAGATTCATGCAATGAAAATGAAAGACAAGCAAGAAAGGGTGATAATGCTAGTAAGAGTAGTAATGTAAGATTGGGATGGCTAAGTCGTGTGGATGAAAATATATCATTGATAGCATTGGGGATGGGAATGGGATTGGTTGGAGAAGTGGTTATTATCTTTATGTTGTGGAAAAGAGCTAGCTATTGGGTGATGCCCCCAAACATTCCACATCCCTTTTTTGGGGTATATCGATTCCCTACTTAAAGAGGACTTTCTAGCCCAAAAGTTTCAACTTATTGTATGGAAAAATAAAATATATTGTGAATTACAAAGTTCTATCACTTTTTAGATAATATTAAGATAATAAAAATAAAAACAAAAACAATATTTGCAATTACATGAAGTAATTATAATGTAAATATGTTTAATATTGATATTTAGTAATATATCATGATTTAAAATCTATAATGCATTTATAAAATGACAATCATAATTATTTCATGTATATAACATTTTATATAAACACAAATGTTACTAAACACATCATTATATGTTCTCTATATGCTCATTTTTTCCATTGTTAAAATGAAAAATTCTGATGTAGTTATTAGTTTTCTTTTAGTCAATGGTGCAATGGTGTGCACTAATGATACACACTAATACACTATTATTATTTTTCATGTTACATTGAAACATGAGATCCATTTTTAAAACTTATTTCGTTACATTATTGAATTCCTACTCACATTTTTATTAAGTGGTAATCTTATCTATGAATGAGGTATTAATATAATGAAATCCTAAGTATATTGTAGTAATGTAACGAAATCCTATGTATATTGTAGTAATGTAATGAAATCCTATGTATATTTTGACCAATTTTTTTATAAAACTTATTTAGTTACATTATTGAATTCCTACTCACATTTTGATTAAGTGGTAATTTTATTTATGAATCAGGTAACGAAATTCTATACATATTTTGACCAATTTTAATTAAATGATAAGTAAATGAAAAGTTAGAAATTGTTAATTTTATTTTAAAAAGATGTGTATTTTAATATTTGTAAATTAAATATTTTGAAAACAAAGAGATCAGTTTTGTAGTATGCACTTGAAGGATATTTATTTATATATTTTGAAATGAAATTGTATTTATATATTGACATTAAAAATTAAATAAACAAAATAAAATGAAAGAGATATAATGGTTTTTCTCATATTATTATGTGGTTATTATAAATGAAAATCCAATCAAATAAATCAAATATTTAATAAACTCACACACAAAGAAATAGATTAGACTAAAAATGTGTTACTCCTAGCTTTCTTCCATATCTTATATGATTAAAAATGTGTCACTCCTAGCTTTCTTCAATTATAGCAATGAAAAGGCTTAATGTTTCAAACTAATATTTGAGTTGATGCATTTTCTAACAACCACTAATTAACTATAATGAAAAATAGTTAGCAAAGTTAAGAACATGCTCACAAAAACTTCTCTTCAACCTAGAGGTGAAGAGAAACTCAAAATGGTGAAGGTGGAGGCAGATAAAAAGGTGATGGTAAGATCATATCTTCAACATGAAATGTGAAGGTATCCATCATGTCTTATTGTAAAATTGCACAAAGATGTTGGCTTCATGTCCATAATGTTTTTGCTAATCCATATAATATGGTTTAATTAAATCCTTTTTTTCCATCCAAAAGGAGTCTAATGTTATCATGCTTCATGATCCAAATTGAGGTTGAAATAGTTGCATGATAAATACACTTTGGATTCCATAATTTATCATAACTTAAATTCATTGGCCTTGAGTGATCAATAAGCTACAAGGTGGGAGTAGAGTCAAAAGTTGCACCAAAGCCATCTTTTTTTCATCGTCATCTTTAAGATGTTTTTCATAAGACATAGTATATGGGTCTTCTATAGGTGTGTTATTATGGGTTTGACCCTTTAAATAAAAATTTCCAACATCACAGCCCTTCTCTAACTCATTATCTCGATATCTCAATTTGTTTTTGTTGTAGTATTAGAGATTCGTATCTACCTTGTTTACATCCATATCTCTATTGATCTTTCACTTTCTCCAAATATAACATGTGTTTTTCCTTCAAATGTTATGCTTTTTATTTTACATCAATAACTAGGTATTTAATAGGCCATTAGGGGATGAGACCAATCCTTTCTTATATGCCAAAGAATAACAAAGAAACAAGCTCACTACTGTGGTCATACCATTCTTGGATATTGAGAAGCTTCCATGTCGTTTGACATTTATAGCTAGCTTGACACGTTTTGGTCTTTGTAGCATACCCATCAACCTCTTTGAATAGTTGAGGCAACGAGGTAATCCATGACCAACATAACTACACCAAATTTTCTATGATGCCATTAGCAACCTCTATGTTCTAATATTTAACAAATTATAGAACGCTTGCATGCTAATGCAGAGTTATGAAAGAATCATTAAACAATCCAATCAATTATGAACACATAATTACAAATGTAGACCAATACATGAATTCATAATAAGTAAATCCATGACTTGAACAAAAATAATTTTTTTATTCATAAATAAATCAATTTTTTTATTCATAAACAAATCAATAACACTTATCTTCTGGAAATTCTTCACCATTTGGCTATAGGATAAGGATGTTCCACCAAACCATGGGTTGTTTGTTACACCTACTCTCTTTATAATGGAGGTCACCCTTGAGTTAGGGATTTAAATCCACAAGTGAAAATTATATGCCTTGACTCTAGTTTCTCTTACACAACCCAATTCCTTGAATTCATAGTCCAGTTTCCACTACAAAAATCCCAATCAACCAACCTCTCTTCCCCCTTCATCTTGCATAACCCAATGAATGGGATCCCATTCTTTGCTAAATAGTCCCTCAAGCTATCCATCTTCCATCCAGGGCTTCAACGTATGCTGGGAATTGATTCTCTATTCTGGGATTTTAGGAATTATGAAATATAATTAATTTCCTCTTTTGTCTTAGAAAATACCCATAAATCAATCATAGGGCCTCATAGTTTCATGGTAGTAATTTATCATATTTTTATTATATCAATACTATGGCAATTCCACTCAATCTTAGTGTAGATTTATCGAAGGAATAATGAATGGAAAAAACTAACTTGTGTGCCCAAAATAATAAGTTATACTTGCATTCCAATGAAGTACCACATGCCTTCATGAGAAGTCCATGTATCCCTCTTTGGTAACAATTATCAAGGTAGAACGACTTAGGATAGTCATAAAGCGATGGTTTAATAATGATAATATTAAAGAACTTAGGGTAACAATAAAATAATTTTATTCTTCCTCTTAGCTCCTAATCTCAGTTTCTTCCCCCTTTGAGCTTGGAATCATAGCCTCCCATTCTTTATCGTTCTTCATTTGCATCCTATGATGTATTTATATTATATTTCAATATACAAATTATAAATTGCATATGTCTAGCTTAAATCCATTTCATCATATACATATGCATCAATAATATGGGGATCAAAACTGGGATATTACAGTGTTGAACTCATGAATGCTTGGAGCCCCAAACGACCAAAGGAAGTTAGGAAAATCATATTTCCTAGATGCCTAAGAGTTTGTTTATCTATAATTGTTTGTAACTTCTGAGATTTAGTAGTCATGTGGAAAATGGTGCATTCAAAGTACTCAAGAATATGGTGTGTTCTTTTGCAAGTCCAATTGTAGATTTGTTTTTTCTTTTTTCCCTAAGACCTTTTGTAGGGTGACCTTTTATTTCACATCCGAGTACTCAAAACTTCTAACTCTTTAGCAAAACTTGTATATTTCTCTCCTACCATATGTGATACTTTATATATTATTTTCAATATTTCTAAATTAGTCTAAGCATAATGAATTTTCAAGTTATATTTTAAATCAATCTCCATGACACTTATTAACTTATCTAAAGAACTATGGTTATCATCTTCTACTTAATCATCATCCTTCCCCTTAGAAGGAATGGCTTCTAGTTATGCAACTTTCTTCCTCACTATTTGTAACTTTATTTATTTCAACTTTGTATGTTTGTTGTTTTTAACTTCAAGTAATGGATTATTGTTTGCAACATTAATATTTATAAAATGATTTATGATCAATTGGATAAGGTTCTAATGCTTAATTCTTAATTCTTTCTTTAGATTCCAAATCTTCCATTTTTGTAATATAAGCTCTTTAAACAAAGTGGTTAAATTTGCTACTTTCTTTCTCCATATTGTTGATAATCTCATGTGTGGAAAAAAAACAATTTAAAGATTATTACTACCCAAGACATGGGATTATACTCCTTAAACCCTACCATTTTTGTTGTACAATTATAATTTCTTACATATTATTTTCTTATCATATCCAAAGATATTTCATATAATTTTATAAACTCATATTCAATATCACTTTGAATTTTATCCTATTATTCATGAGAAATATTCTAAAATTGAACATATATGGATGTCAAATCCTTATCCACCATTACGTATTTAACTTATGCACTAGTCCTTCATTCCTTAAAGTTACTTCACGTATTTAACTTATGCATTGGTCCTTCATTCCTTAAAGTTACTTGTAAATTGAAAATGATCCAACATAGTTTCTTTTTGGCAAAGGTATGATAATATATTATTACAATGAACTCCAAGTTCACACCAAGTGTCTCATCCATTATCTCCTTACCATGTTTCTAAAGGTTGTCCACTTATGTATAAGTTCCATTCTTAATGGAGTAGTTGATACTAACCAATGCATGATGAGAACAATTATTTTTCCCTATTTTTGATTTGTTGTTCTCTCCCCCCAACTTAATTTTGGGTAGTTACTATCTCAAAAGTATGTGTTGGAAGGAGGTGCAGTGAAAAGCTATCTAAAGTGTATACTTCATTGACTATACTATAGCAACATTAAGGTAGTTTAATACCTTACAAACACTAAATTTTCCTTGTTTTTCCCTTATCTAATCACAAAAATATGCTATGTGTACTACTTATAGATCTAAGGTTAAGAAATATACCCTTGAAGTATACTACTCCATCTCTTTCTCCATGGTATATGCTACTAGTTAAAGTTTATACCTTGTTTATAACTTTAGTACATGAAACGTGTGTAATCAAGTTTCACGGTGGTGCAAATATTCTTCTTTATGAGGTGCACAATATATATTCTTTCAAGATAGTGATGGTAGTGTTTGTTATCCTTCATCAAAGGTTATGCTTTATTCTTGATGTAAATAGTAGTAGTTCTTCTTCTCAAACAACAATGGTAATCCATTTCATTTACTTAAAATATAGTGATTTCATCCTTCTTTGGTATATTATAAGGCATGAAGTTGTTATTGGTRTATTAKAAGGCATGAAGTTGTTATTGGGAAACTCTTGACATAGTGATGATGGTCTCCTTTTTTAGCATAGTATCGATAATGGTTTTTCTCCTTMCAAGMAATAGMTATGAACTTTAACCTTGGTTTCTTAATCAATTCCTATTTATGGAGCTCCCTCATTTCTTCATAGGTATTTTGTTTCCCTTGGGGATTCAAATTTATCTCTACATTCCTCTATAAATTTGGCTTTGTAGGGCCTCACATAGACAAGGGTCTATTTTGAGGATCTTCTTCATATTTTAGGTGATGTGCAAGATTATGGAGGCTCTCCTATAGTGGTTATATTTCCTCTAAATGGACATATGAAAATCACTTGGCAATGAACACACACCTCTCTCAAACAAAATAACATCTCTCCAACATGTCAACATATCCCTCCTTAACTCCACATTGGTTTACAAACACACATTTTTCCTTATCAAATGAAATGCAACCTTCCTTTATCTAATGACCTTTTCGATGAACACATTTTTTAGAAAATCATTTTCTTTCCAAAATGACATGTGTTGATTTGAGTGTTTACTTGTCCCCAACAATTCAATGATGTTATCCCAATATTGGGATTGTTCCTCTTGCTCCACATGATTGAAATCAAAATTTTCACCTAGACATTACATATCCTTTGCATGTCATCATCATTGTCCATATTGTAGTTGGCCTTCATGCTTAGGGATTAGACTCTCTCCCCCATTGATTTTTGTTTGTTATACAAACGTAATGTGTCATTGAACAAAAAATAATGGGAATGATTTCTTGTAGAACAATCATAGCCTTGAAGATATCCTAAATGATTCTAACTAGCATTCATCTTCGGGTGGCTTTGAAGATGATGCAAAAAAATATTTTTTGTTCAAAAACAAGAGATTAATACTTCCCTCCCCAAAGACTTTTATATTCATATCATATGAAATTAATCTCACATTAAAATCCTAGTGAGATAGAAGTAGATGCACCACCTACCTCCTCAGTGGTGTTCTCTATAGCAAAGATGGTGCAACTATTGAGGTTTAGAACCCCTCTGTGCCCAAGCAAGTAGAAATAAGTCGATCATTCTCTTTCTAGTCCTTTAAGTCCTACGATTGCAACTTTAATTAACCTAGTCAAGTCCTTGAGGATGGTCTACTATGATGAGAAGGGAAATTTTAGAATGGACCTTGAGGCCATTGTCACTCTATAATGTGTCAAAGGGAATCTCAATGTCATTTATGTCTGTGGTCAAGAGTGTCATGGGAGTATACTCATTTAAAACAAGGTTTGCAATGAAAATATTGTGTGGATGATTTTTTTTGTCTATTGGAAAAGACATAGTGATGTCTTTCATTAAATGTGAAAAATATTGTGTATTTATTGTGTTGTACTCTGTATATAATTATTTCTCTGAATTTGAGATCGCATGTAACTTTTCTCACTTGCATATTAATGAAATAAATTGTTATATTTTGTTAAATTTGAAATTAAATGATGGATTTTATTGTTACTTAGGGTATCTAATATGTGATGGAAATGTTTTTATAATTTAATGTGTGGAACGCTAATCATTTGCAATGAAAAATTTGTAAATGAAGTTATAGGTGGATATAATATGTTTTATTCCAAGTTTGATCCAGGTGAATATTGATGGCCACCCACCTCTTCCACTAACTCAAAAAAGTTCCCCATCTTGGTAGTTTTTCTCTAGTTTTTCACGTCCCAAACTTCCAACATATTTTTAAGGCCCTAAACAATGTTTTCTTTGTCCCTATGATAGTTTAGGTTTTCATGGTGTTGACCACTAGTTGTGTCAACAACTTTTAGTCGAAAAAGTATTACCATGTTCCCCCTCTTAAAAACATAGCTTGTGTTAGTGATATATTTGTTCATGTCAAAGATATGAAGGTTTGATGAAGTGGCCTGTCCAAGATCAGATAGGTTAGTGGAAGAAGGGGGAATTACAAGAGCCTTTGAGCTAAAAATTCCAAGTTAACTCGAGGCAGGTCGAAGAAAATTGCAAAAAACCCATGCCTTTTTGCTTCTAAGGAAAGTTCAAGCTCTCAGGTGCTTATCGGGAGTAAAAAGGGGGCTTATCACAAGACCACGACCTAAACGTGCATAATCGACAAATTTTCAGACCCCAAAAGATCGATAGCTCAGATCTCACCACGTGCCCACTTCCATATCGAAGGTCATTGGAGTCCCTTAGTTAGGGTCGCTTTTGGACCCAAGCTTCAAGTGCTCCAATAGTACACCTATGATGGATGACACCGATTTAAGTAGACGCACCCCCCGATGGATGGTCTAGATATAATCTCAGATCCCACATTCTCCTGGCCAGGTGTCATGTCAGCATGCCAACAAAGCCTCGTCAAACCCAACTAGAGGTTGCCACATGGACATGGGGAACCCACCACATGCACAAGTGAAAATATCAAATCTGGGTGACACATGTCATACATGTCTGCCACATCAATTCCAACACAAACCAATGAGAAGGTGTCATGTGTCCAAGGTTATGTCAACATAATAATGTTCATGCCTTAGCCTATTTTTTTTTCCACCATGGTGAGATCAACAAATCTCATTTGATCTCTTGTTCCTTTGATCAACGATCGAGATTTGTCTTCGCGTCATCTTCTCAGAGTCTTGCTTGAACTTGATCCTTCATCACTTCGAATGGGCACCTCCAAAGGATGGTCCCGATTTTCTTTTGGACCTCTTTTAAGGGAGATAGATCAATGGTCCAGATCTCATGACAACCTACCAACGAAGTACTGTCAGATCCAACAAGTGGTTTCCACGTGGACATGTGGAACCCACCAAAGGTTCCCTAGAAGCATATCAAATTTGGGTGACATATGTCATGTCTCCTTGCCACATTGACATCAACATAGGTGAATAAAGGGTTACCATGTGTCCAAGATGACGTCAACATGATGTGTTTTTCCTTAGTGAAATTCTACTTTTTACTGTGGTTAGATCAACGACTCTCATGTGTTTCAAACCTCCCTATGGAACTCCAGATCGATGGTTGAGATTTACTTCGCAATGCTCTTTTCAGAGTCCCATTTGAAACGGATCTTGGAACACTCTGAAGAGGAACCAACTATGATGAATGGTCCACATCTATTCAAACCTCATTCAAGTGGGACCAATCAATGGTCTAGATCTTCCCTCAGATAGTGGAGCCTCTCGGCCAAGTGTCAAGTCAACATGATAGAAGGACACTGTTAGGGAAAATCATCAACTTCCACATGGACAGGTGGAACCTGCCACATACATAGGTAAACATGTCAAATCTGAGTGACATATGTCTTACCCCTCTTCCACATTAGTGACAATGCAACCCAGTTAGAAATTTCCACATGTCTATGCTTATGTCAGCGTGATGGTATTTTCCCTAGCCAATTTTTTCTTTTAAGGCCTCGGTGAGATAAACGACTATTGTGTGTTTTTAGTTCCTCCAATGGATCAACGATCATTGAAGTTCTTTTTTCAGGGTCTCGTTTAAACCCAATCCTTCAACAATCTGAATAGGCCTCACTCTGACAACGGTCCAAATTTAAGTCTATCTTAGATCGACGGTCAAGATGTAATATCATAGCTCCCTAGTCAGAGTCTTGTTTGAATCCAAAACATCAATCATTCCGATGAATATGAACTCGATAAATGGTTGAGATTAATCCCTGAGATCGATATGACAACTATTGAGTCTCACACTTCTACAAATTTGTTTTTGAGCATCCAACCACCCAAAAAAATGATTGCAAGCATGATAAGGGGAAAAATGGAAGCAAGATGTTGGTCTGTGAATCTCCAGATGTTGCACAATCTTAGTTTAACATAATTTCACCCAGGTGAAGAGAAACCAAATTTTATTGGGAGGAAAACCGCTCAAGAATCAAGAAGTCGTAAGAATAATCAAGAAGCTGGAAATGGTTTCAAGAAGCAATTTTAGGGCATGAGAGAGAGGAATAAAAGACAATGAAGAAACCCATTGTTAGGTTTGACACTTTGGGGATTTAAAGAGTTTCTTGTAACCAGATTTGTTCATCCATAGAAACCTTAAGCATAGTCAGTTGGTAAATGTAGCAGGAAACAAAGATTCAACCCCTGCGTTTAATTTTCAGTCTGTAATTCCTCCTTATAATGTTATGGTATGAGGAAAATCTCTCTATGGCTAGGGGTAAACCACAACAGACAGAAATGACTGCAAAAATCATCTCTAATATCATGTATGCTATATAAGAAAATATTCTAACAAGACAAGATAAAGAGCCTACCTCGTCCAGACGTTCGATGAAGTCCACCATTGAGCACTTGACTCAAAGCGATACACCTACAACTTGTCCTCAACAACCAAGAAACTCAGGAATATGGTGATAATATATAAATTTATCATATTCAATAGCATAATCCATCAACATTCATAACAAATATTCCCATGGAATAACAATTCAAATATTTGTAAGATATTAATTGGACAAGAAAAGAGTATTTCTATTAAAATGTAACCAACATAAGTGAATGAATTACAAACTTATGTGTCGGCATGGTTCAAAACTGAGAAACTAAGTCCCTTCCAGATCAACCTCCACCACTTCAATCCTCCAGCAAAGGAAATATCATATAAGAGAGACAATGAGGTTCTCAATCTAGTAGGGAAGAGCTTGGGGGATGAACAATATGTTCAGACTTAAAAGGACAAAGGGATGCAGACTCAATATGAAGTGAATAATTTCTCCAGAGTAACTTTGCTCTGAAAGTTGAATTCTTCTCCTCTTTTCCATAGCTCAGATATGGCCCATTTATAGCCTTCAAATGGAACTGAAGGTTTGAGTCAGAATGTTTCCAGTATATGGAAGGTCAAGGATCATGGATCTCGTGACGTGACATGGAAACCCGACACTATTTTTTAATTTTGGGGACAAAACCCGATGTACGTGGGTTGTAACGGTGAAACATGTGTATACACATGTTGTATAATAGTTAGGGCGCGTATATGTGGAAAAATATTGTTTTATCTCTAAGATTTGCAAAAAGGGACTTCAAGTCTGCATAGGGAAATGGAAAAAGGCTTTCTGAGCAACTTTGCATAGGGTGAGGCAAATATTGCTATAATAGATGCCCCCTAATGTGTGAGGTCATAGGAGTATCTGTGATGGCTGAAATACATTATAATACCCAGAAGTGGAGTAATGGAGACTTCGCTGGAAGAATTAGTTGCTCATGAGAATATTACAATCTGTACTGACTTTGCACACATGGCTGCCAATTTGAATTACACTGCAGATCTATGTGAAAATATATCGAACAATTTTTCATGGACATGAATAGGAAATACAAAAGTGGATACATGCCAAAGGAGATCATAATCATGAACAAGGCCCAGTAAAACCAGTCTCAAAATCAATTTGAAGATATTTGTATACAATGGAGTAAAATCTGATCCCCCATGATCACTGAAGTCACATAGGTACTGGTCCAATGAAAGATTTTGGGCTCTTTGTTTTTTATTAGAAGTTGCGCAAGGAAGACTATAGTCCAAATTTTGGTCAAACACAAGTTGTGCAAGCCAAAAAGGAGATGGACAATAGAGCAAGCAAAGAAACAGAAAATGGTTGGAAAGAGGGACAACACAACACCAGCAAGGAAAAATAAGTTACAACAGAACAAGAACAAGAAAGCATGCGAAGTCTAAAGCCAAAAGATCCCAGTCATCCTATATATATGAGATGTATATGATTGTAAAGGGTTATCTAATATAGATGGGTAGATGGCGTAGAGGGTGTAGACAGATTATCATTTACGATGGCGTAGAGGGTGTAGACAGATTATCATTTACTCCATGTAAGTTACATGATTGTAATTCACATCCATTTTGGGGAAAGGGTAGATAGAGCTCCGAGGAATCAGTTTGGAGCTAGAAAAGCTTGTAACAAAGTAATGACTTGTATCTATCAAATTGTATCTGAGAATCTCTTTTGATAATATATATGGAAGGACCTGAAATTTTGAAATATTGTGTGTAATTCTCTGTTTATGATTATGAATCGTCTCTTTACTGTACTTCTTTATGTCCAATAAGATCAATACGCTATAAATGTGTGCAAATGCTGTCGAAACTTCATTGTCTCTATTACTAGTTATGAATGAGTTCAAATATGTTCTTTGGTTAGTTCATCTTGCACAAGGTTATGGTGAATCTTGAAGATTCTGGAAACCTGGCTAAGTATTCTCCTTGCCCTTCCCTATATTCTTGTCTTGGTTGTGCTTTGGGTGAGACTTCTTCTCTCCAGAGAAGATGAAAATGCCAACGCTCTAGACTACACAGTACCTTTTATTGGTAACCTGAGAAGGACCTTGGTCTGATCAATTCTGCGCCAACAAAATGGTTTCATTGCCGGGACCTATGTTAAAAGGGAACATGTAGGGAGAATTATTCCACGGATCCACCGATCCGATATTCACCAGTGGTGGGAGAAAAATTGCGATGCCTTCATAGGGAAATAAGTGGAGCTGCGAGGGAAATCTGTGAAAGATACACGGGAGGTTGTCTTTTACTCAGAAAGATCTAGTGACTAGTATAAGATATTTTGGGTTAAGTTTCTGGAAGAAATTTTCCAATGGATATATAGGGTCCAAGAAGCTCCGAAATTCCAAGAACGAGTCAAGAAGACCTGTGCTTTGGATACAAAAAATATTGTAGCGCTTCATCGACTGGATCATCCGATAATGCGAGCGATTGATTTTTGGGTTAATACAACATTAGAAGGATACATTATTGAGTTTGCAGCTGAGAATCACCAATATTTTTCACAGGGAGAAGCAGATTTCAAGAAAGACACAAGGGGAAGACTATTGAGAGAAATCCCCCTGTGGATTAAGGTTTTCTTGATGGAGGAGGGGATGCTTACTATGTCCCCGACTGAGACGGCAACATAAACAACCTCTCTTGGGGTGGAATCATGGACTTAGAGAGGGGAGACGGTTCTTTGAAAAATGAGGGAGAAACAAGAAATGGATTCAAGGGATGAGAAAGTCTTGAAAAGAGTTGCCATAGTTGAGAAGTGGTGGCGCGGTAAGATATAGAAAGCAGTGAAATAGTCCAAGAAGTTTTGGAAATAATTTGGACCAGGAGAAGTCGAGGAAGGACAAATGGAAGAGTTGCAAAAGATGAGAAGACATGAAAGAATGGCCAGTCAAATATTAAATGAGAGAGAAGAAAAGAGAGAAAGAAGTCCCCAAGAGGGTGGATAAGAAGAATAAGATGTAGATGTATGGGAAAATGAAGTCGACATGGATCTTGAAGAAGAAAGAGAAGATTCAGTCCCGATGCCAGGAAATATCAGGAATCCGACTAAAGAGACCACTCCAGAGGATGAGAAAGAAACCCCCGAGATCAAAGAAACCTACCTCGAAGATAGTGGCACCAGCCCCAAATCACCCTTACCCGAAGTGTCTTCTATACAAGTGGTAAATTGTATACTACCTTCTTATGCTATTCCCGTTCCATTACAGTAAGTTAGTCAATCACAACCAGGAAGCGCGCATACTGGGAGGATATTGGGATCCCCCGGTAGATCTCAACTAGGACCGTTAGGTTTTATCTTCTTAGGAGTAGTAACATCAACAATGGATAGTAACAAAGGAGGTTCGATTGCTCAATACCCATAATTCTGGGGTAAGGGAGATGAGAATGTTTAGAAACATTGGTTCTTATGTGAAGCAATCTGGAGGTCCAAAGGGACTCTAGAAATAAATAAATTGGTCGAGTTCCAGACTACCTTGAGAGGCCGTTCTCTCAAATGGTACATGAAGGGTATTGAGCCAGGAGTTCTAGGAGTGCAAGGACAAGCATTCACACTTGACTAGGGATGAACAAAATTCATAGAGGAGTTTAAGATACCTCCTCAGAACAACAAGCTCTGTATGAGTTGTGAGAAATTCAACAAAGGGAAGGTGAATTGGTCTGGGAATATAGTCATAAGTTTAAAGATGCTATAGGGAGGTTAGCGCATCCAATTCATGAGGAACATCAAAGAGAATGGTATATCCAAGGATTTCTACCTCTGACATGGATTCCATTAACACAACAATGTATAGCCACTTTGACAGATGCCTTGGAACAATCAATGAAGACTGAAGCCATGGAAGGATATACAGGGAGCCTGAAAGTAACCAAACTCCCAACAGATGCAAATTTGGCACAACTACAAGGACAAATATCAACGCTTACAGAGAATATTCAAGAATTAACAATACCCAGACCATGACGATCGCAAGTCTGGTGTACCAGATGCTACATAGAAGGACATCTGGTGAACGAATGTCCATGGATGAGGAGAATGGGACCTCCTTAGAATCCGATGGGACCCTTACAAAGACCCACAGGAGGAGTTGTGTAAGTGTCCGCAAATATACCATTCCATACCCCAACCCCATATCATTCTTTTCCAGGTAATCAAGCATCGTTGTTAGTTGAGTATTGCAAGATTTTCCAAATCCATGGGAATGGGACAAGACAGTGCCCCATCATTCATAAATATTCAACATTACCGAATACTGTGAATTGTGATTTTTGTGCATCTACCACACATGCTACAAATTAGTGTAGAGTGTTGGATGCACTTGTAGATAGAATGGATCAAACATCATTCAGGGTGAATGAAACCCCTCAAGGATCAGGAAGAGTTTGAGGAGTTGGAGTTGGAGGAGAAATTAGAGGAGGGAGAACCGACAGGAGAGGACCAGTAGATGCTACAACTGTGATGAGAAAGGCCACTTGGCTAGATATTGTCCTCACCCGAGGTGACCATGGTGCTCTCACTGCAGAACCAATGGGCGCGTAACTGAAGAATTCCCAAAGCTAATTGTGAAATGTGAATATTGGGTACGTCAATGAGGAACTAATCTTATAAGCTCAGAGATAAAGAGAGTCATTAGAGGACAACTACCCAACCTTACTATCGTTACTCAAGGAGGAGCAAAGACTGGCGCAGATGCTGATAATTTACCTCAGATTTAGAAAGCAACGCCTAAGGAGGACATGTATGATTGTATGAAACATAATTTGTTCTTTAAAAATGCAATAGAAGTATTCCAGAGTATCCCTGGTCTGGAGATGGAAGAAAAACCCCCTTAGCCTATTGTTTATCATAATATTGCACAAGTCCCTGCTTCACCCCCTGCACCTCGAAACCTCGTAGTCCCGATAAGACAACATGAGTAGTCACAAAATGTAGTTGAAATTTGGTTTCATTTATTTTCTAATATTCTTCGGAATGACCAATTGAAAAAAAAGTTGCGCAATGCCCTGTACCTAGTCCTAGGAACTGAAGAAGCTCTAGAAACTAGAATAAGGACTAATCTTCCTGAGAAGAATACTTAGAGAGTGCAAAGAAGGAAAATACAGATTGGAAAAGAGTTTATATTAGCAACCCAACTAGATGAGTTTGAGATTAAGGATTTTATGTTAGATCTAGGATCTCATGTTAACATACTTCCTAAAAAGACTTGGGAAGCTTTAGGGAAGCCCTAGTTGACATATTCCCCAATCCACTTAAGAATGGCCAATCGTTACTGTATTTTTCCAATAGGAAGACTGTAGAATGTGGAAATAGATGTTGCGGGAGTGAAGACTGTAGCTGATTTTGAGGTGATCGAAATAATGGGGGATAAGGGCCCTTATCCTGAACTACTTGGTATCGATTGGGCTTACGATAGCTATGCAGTGATTGACCTAAAGAGAGACACTATGAAATTTGAGGCATATGGAATAAAAGTAGTTCAACCCTTGGATCCATATGTAGGCCCTCGATACACGGACCCAATAGACAAAAATATGGAAGGAGAATATTTGGAGCAGTTATACACTGTAACAACAGGAATGAGAAATGACTACTAAATCCTACTATTGATGGATCAATAAGTTAGAGGAGCATACAATCTGTGGACGAAGATTCAAAAATAGCATTTGACAGTTGGAAGCAAGGTTCATATGAAGGATTTTCAAGAAGATGTGCAACTACCAGAGAAACCATATGGGTTGGAACCGAGGTTAGAGAACACCTGATATATGATGGTACCTTAGAACTTGACAATTTTCTGGTTAGCACGAAAGAAAAGATAGCAGAGGATCAAAGGATTTCAGTTCTAGACTTAGACCTCCAAGACACCCCTGCTAGATGGTGGACTAGTCACAAAGCCTTGATTAAGAATTGGAAGGATGTGAAGCAATCTATCCAATATAGATTTCAAGATAAGGAGCAGCTGGAATCAGATATGGGGACGGATTTCTGAGTTGCGCAACTGTTCAATGGATAGTTTGATCCTAAAGCACATATTGAACAATGTCTGAGACAATGGCAAGTTGCGGAAATACCATATCGCTTGTGGGTTCAAGTATTTCCCCATTCTCTAGGGCTAATTCTGAAATATTGGCGCATGCATGAAGAAACCAGAAGACAGACCAATGATTGGCAACTGTTGGCAGATAAATTTTGCAAGGACTTCTCATTTAGAAGTAAGTACCCCGAGCTTAAGATAGTCCTGCTGATCTGAAAATAGAAGGATGACTTGTTATGCTGTGCAAGCACCCTCTACTTCATTAAACAAACTTTGCAGGACCTTGCTTCCTGTGTTTAAAATATGCAAGATAAAATTATGTGTTAATTTCATGCTTCTTCTTCAATGTTCATGTGTGAGGAAATGCTCTCTTAAATGGTTAAATAAGTGCTTTAAATAAAAACACAACAATATAATTTTCAGCAAATAAACCATCAAACTCAGAACAATCACAAAATGATAAAGGAGTTCACCCCCCTCTGGGCTACATCTCCTTGAGCCTCCAGCAATGGACTTGGCTCTCTGGGATTAATTTGTCAAAGATTCTTTTACAAGCTGCTACTCAACTCCAATGGAAATACTGACTGTACCATTGGGATCAGACTACATAAAAACCCCAAAAATGACTAATAAAACTCTGAAAACGGATCATGGCTCATCCAGGCATGACCTCTTCTACAAGTGGCCATAAGCTTCACTGAGCTTCTCTTTGGAAAAAACACCTGTAAAAGTCCTCAAAAGCCTCTGAAACCTGGCCCAATGTGTTTAGAGCATAACAATTAGCCAAAAATGACTATTCAGTCATAGAAAACAAACTCGGACTCACCAAAACATGACCTCAATCAATGAGGGCTTCAAACTCCCTGAAGCTTCTTGAAACTTCAATGGTTAAAAACCTGCAAAAGAAGTCTTCAAATGTCTTTGATAATAGTGCCAATGGATTCAGGACGTCCAAAAACCCCTAGCTGGGCTTTTACGGCACCTCAATCGGCCAAAAGATGAAGAAGATAGGCCTCCTGCCATTCTCGTCCTTCAAGCTTGCTGTCTCTACATCTACAAAACGCACCCTTGTGTCATGAACCTGGCACACACACAATTTAAAGCGTGAAAACCCAACACCGGGTGCAACCGCGCCAACGGTGCGAACTGTAGGATGGTTATGGGTGTGCCAGCCCCTAACCGCCTAGCACCTAGGCACATGAGGGTCCATACGACCTCAGGTTAATGCAAAAGAGGGCTAACCGAATGAAGTATTGACACATGTTGGGTCGTTTTTAAAACCGTTTAAACCATTTTTAAAAACCCCGCACGCATATAGCAAAGGGTCACATGGTATACAATAGAACCATGGGTTTTATATTTGAAAACTAAAAAGCCCGCGCGATATATATGTATATGGTCACATAACAAAGGATATGACCACGGGTCGGGGTTTAGCCCCGGCCCGACCCCCCGCCAAAATATAAAAACATGTTAATTCAAATACAAAAGCCCTCGTATACATTACAAGGCATAAGTGGTGGTCCGTTGGTCAGACGGACTTTGTGAAGGCGCCATTTGGTGGGGAGGGCCGGGGGTCGAACCCCACAGAATCCAATAAAATTTTTGATTAACAAACCAAATAGACCAATACCGGGGTGCCACGTGGCAGCCCACGACTGGGCCACGTGGCACCTTATCATTTGCCCAATAACTGCCACGTGTCGCAACAACATTCGCTCAACTGTCAGCCAATAAATGCATGCCACATCACCTGTCATGTCAACATGTACAATCAAGCCACGTCACCTTTGCCACATCAGCGTACGGACATGCCACATCAGCATCCGTACAGACTATACGGATTGCACAGTCAGCGTCCCTTTTTTTCCCTATTTGACGATTCGAACAGATCGCAATATCTCTCGCTTCCGACGTCCATTTGAGATGAGACGAGTTGCGTTGGGTTTGCAATGACGAGGGCTATGCTCACGTTTGTTTTGAGGAAATTTCGAGAACGTTTATTTTTGGGCTAAAATTTGACCCCTGGTCCAGATTTTGATCACACCTTCCCACTAAAAGGATTTTGGACCCACAAAAGCTTATGATTATCGATCTGAGATTCAATACTCTTCTTCTTTCAAGTTCTATCAACTGATTCTACTTGAAAAGTCTTTTCGACAATCACCTGTATACTTTGCCATGCCTTGCACTGCAACTGGCTATGTCCTTCAACCACTGTTCTCTGGCTGCTGCTGACCCACTGTTCTCTCTGTGCTTGGAAGACTGCCAACCTTCCCACTGAGAATCAAGTCCCTCTTGTGAACTCTTTGGCGTCAAAACAATCAGCTCTCCAATGGCTGCAAAAACTTTCCTGCGACATCTTGTCATAAGCCAAGAAAACCATCAATCTTGAAAACAAATTATACAAGACTGAAAAATGATGCCAACAAAGTCTTTTGCTCTTCAA
>SNQJ01S0045328.1:0-22823 GCA_010110895.2 Picea sitchensis | reverse complement strand
TCTTCAATGTTCATGTGTGAGGAAATGTTCTCTTAAATGGTTAAATAAGTGCTTTAAATAAAAACACAGCAATATAATTTGCAGGAAATAAACCATCAAACTCAGAACAATCACAACATGATAAAGGAGTTCACCCCCCTCCGGGCTACATCTCCTTGAGCCTCCATCAATGGACTTGGCTCTCTGGGATTGATTTTTCAAAGATTCTTTTACAAGATGTTGCTCAACTCCAATGGAAATACTGACTGTACCATTGGGATTAGAATACATAAAAACCCCAAAAATGACTAATAAAACTCTGAAAACGGATCATGGCTCATCCGGGCATGACCTCGTCTACAAGTGGCCATAAGCTTCACTGAGATTCTCTTTGGCAAAAACACCTGTAAAAGCCCTCAAAAGCCTCTGAAACCTATCCCAATGTGTTCATAGCATAACAATTAGCCAAAAATGACTATTCAGTCACAGAAAACAAACTTGGACTCACCAAAACATGACCTCAATCAATGAGGGATTCAAGCTCCCTGAAGCTTCTTGAAACTTCAATGGTTAAAAACCTGCAAAAGAAGTCCTCAAATGGCCTTGATAACAGTGCCAATGGATTCAAGACGTCCAAAAACCCCTAGCCATTCTCTTCCTTCAAGCTTGCTGTCTCTGCATCTACAAAACGCACTCTTGTATCATGAACCTGGCACACACGCAATTTAAAGCGTGAAAACCCAGCACTGGGCGCAACTGCGCCAATGGTGTGAACTGTAGGATGGTTATGGGCGTGCCAACCCCTAACCGCCTAGCACTTGGGCACATGAGGGTCCATACGACCTCGGGTTAATGCAAAAGAGGGCTAACCGAATGAAGTATTGACACATGTCGGGTCATTTTTAAAACCGTTTAAACCATTTTTAAAAACACCACGCGCATATAGCAAAGGGTCACATGGTATACAATAGAACCACGGGTTTTATATTTGAAAACTAAAAACCCCACGCAATATATATGTATATGGTCACATAACAAAGGATATGACCACGGGTCGGGGTTTAGCCCCGGCCCGACCCCCCGCCAAAATATACAAACATGTTAATTCAAATATAAAAGCCCTCGTATACATTACAAGGCATAAGTGGTGGTCCATTGGTCGGATGGACTTTGTGAAGGCGCCATTTGGTGGGGAGGTCCGGGGGTCAAACCCCACGGACTCCAATAAAAATTTTGATTAACAAACCAAATAGACCAATATCGGGGTGCCACGTGGCAGCCCACGACTGGGCCACGTGGCACCTTATCATTTGCCCAATAACTGCCACGTTTTGCAACAAAATTCGCCCAACTGTCAGCCAATAAATGCATTCCACATCACCTGTCACGTCAGCATATATGGTCAAACCACGCCACCTTTCCCACATCAGTGTACAGACATGCCACGTCAGCATCCGTACGGACTGTATGGACTACATAGTCAACGTCCCTTTTTTTTGCATGTTTGATGATTCGAACAGATCGCAATATCTCTCGCTCCCGACGTCCGTTTGAGACAAAATGAGTTGCGTTGGGTTCGCAACGACGAGGGATACGCTCATGTTTGTTTTGAGGCAATTATGAGAACGTTTATTTTTGGGCTAAAATTTGACCCCTGGTCCAGATTTTGATCACCTACAAAGAATTAAATAATTCCTTTTTACCGATGCTGGTGAATGGAAATCAGACCTAGTGGTATGTGAAAAGCATAGCCAATCACTTCAGTATAACCTTCACCTAGACACATAAAAGACACCTATAGAATGCTATAATATTGAGAAGGATTTGGAAAACCCGAATGATTTAAAAGAGTTGCGAAACTTAGCCATTAAGTAAACATAAGGAAGCAAAGATATTCAAAACACCATACCCAACCAAACTAATAGTTCTTATAATTATCCATTGAATTTGCAAAAAGTCAATATAGGAACCACATAGCAACCTAAGATAGCTTTGGTAGGAGATTACTGGGATGAGAAAAATAGCCAAGAAATACATAGTCTGTTGTGGGAGTATGAGGACTTATTCCCAAAGACATTCTTAGGGATAAAAGGGATTAAAGGAGCTATGGGAGAGATGGAAATTGAACTAAAATAGGATCAAAGCCTATAAGGCATAGACCATATTGTCTTAACCCTAGGGTGAAAGAGAAGGTTAAGAGGGAAATAGACAAGATGCTTGAGGCTGGACTTATTTTTCCAGTAGAAGAAGCAGAATGGGTTAGCCCAATAGTCATCCAGAGAAAGAAAGGTACAAAGGACATTAGGGTATGTGTAGACTAAAAAATCCTTAACTCTGCATGCGTGCATGACCCTTTTCCAACACCTTTTACTGACGAGGTGCTAGAACAGGTTGCGAGGAAATAATATTACTCATTTACAGATGGATTTTCGGGGTATCACCAAGTGAGGATTGTCGAAGAAGACAAAAATAAGACCACATTCATAACAGAATGGGGGTCATTTGCATACAATGTGATGCCCTTCAGTCTAAAGAACACCCCTGCAGTTTTTTCCTGGATTGTAATAGCAGCTTTCCGAGAATTTATTCACAAGTTTATAGAAGTTTATATGGACGATTGGACAGTATACAGTTTACTCAAGGAACATGTAGCGCTACTACATCTAATGTTTGATAGATGTAGGGAATTGCAAATATCCTTGAACCTCAGAAAGTGTATCTTCTGTGTGCCACATGGAAATTTGTTAGGCCACATAGTATGCTGAGAAGGAGTATTGGTAGAACCAACCAAATTTGCAGTTTTTTTGAACATGCCACCGCCTACAAGCGCTAAACAATTGTGCTCCACGCTGGGGCACAAAGGGTACTATCACAGGTTATTTAGAAGGTATGCAAAAATTACTGCACCCCTGGAAAATATTCTAAAGAAGTCAGAAGTGTTCTAGTGGATGCCAAAGTGCGATAAAGCATTTGACATCTTGAAGGAAAAGCTGAGCACAACACCTATTCTGATATTTACGAACCGGGAGAATGAATTTCATGTGCACGTAGACACATTAGGTATTTCCCTAGGAGCCATCTTAGCGCAACCAGGAGAGGGAGCCATGGATCGTCCTATCTACCTTGCTAGAAGGAAGTTGTTGCAAGCTAAGCACAACTATACAACCACAGAAACAAAGGGTTTAGCTATGATTTACGCTCTGCAAAAGTTTAGACATTACTTGTTAGGGTCTCATTTTAAATTCTTCACTGATCATTCTGCGTTAAAATATCTAGTTAACAAGCCTGTTTTGGAAGGAAGAATTTGTCGATGGTTGTTACTGTTTTAGGAATTTTCATTTGAAATGATCTTTAAACCTGGAAGATGCAATGTGGGCCCTGATAACCTATCTTGTTTAGAATCAGGAGAAAGTGGCGGTGTAGTCGATGATCAAATTCCAAATGCATACCTATTCTGGGATGAGGCCATATCAGAATACCTGGAAGACATAACAGTCTTCTTAAGTATAGGGGCCTGCCCAGAAATGTACTCCGCAACTCAGAAACATCATATGGTGGTTAGATTAGTGGACTATCAATTGATTGTGAGGCAATTGTATAAGTTGGGCCTAGATAGTATATTTTATCACTAATTCTTGTAAGGGGGGTGTTTCTCTTCAGTTTCAGGCCCTTGGTGTAAAATGTGAAGAAATGGGGTTTAAAAACCCATCAAATGCATTTTATTCCAAGGTCACAACCATGAGCACCATGCGTAGCACACAAAAGTCCATTTTGGGCTTAAGATCAAGCGAGCGGGCATTTTTGTTTTCAACGGTGAGGATCCATTGATGGATCAGATCGACGACCTTCGGGTAATTCGGAGCCACGAAGTTGCATGAGGTTGAGAGCCCGGGCTCATCCCTTATGGCCAAAGTCTAGAAATGATCACGGTTGTCTGATCCGACTGGGACACATGGTCCCTGATCAGGCTCGATCACTATTTCAGCTACCGGGACTTCAAAGTACAAGGGTCGACTCCCTTCCATCCCTGATATGTGAAATGTAAAGGTGCCTTTGGGTGCAGGCCCATTGTCATAGCCCAGGGTTGTATGGAAAGGAGGGTCCTAAAAGAAGGGGGAAAGGTGGCATCTAGTCGGCATTTCGGGAGTTGTCATTTCGGGGATTTTGGAGGAAGAGGAATGAGAGCTCCTGGTGGGAGAATCCCCAAAACAATCGGCACCGTTGATCAAGGAAGGATCTCAGTTGTCCATCTGAAAGACACTTGGTGCAAGTCTGAGCTGTAGAGGGGGCCCTTCGAGAGAGTCCAAGTGAAAGCGTCGAGGTAGTTTGAACCATCCATTCAAGGGACATGTGGTGCGTGATTAATCACCGTCGTGGTTTTGGCTATCGGGATTTTGAAGGCTAGGGCCACTCCTCCATTGTAGTTGGAATTGCCGAAACGCGAAATACCGAAAGCACTTTTGAAGATAGGCACAGGGTCACAGCCTATGGTTGCTTGGAGTGATAGAAAGAGCCGTGCAAAGGGCCAAAGCCTCAGGTTTAGCTACAGGAGGGGTCGCTGCATTCTCCAGGTGCCAATTCAACTGAGCATCGATCCTAATCCCTACCAGAAGTAAATGAAAGTGGGAGGAGGTGGTTGGAACCTTACCTCACTCCTTAATTGTAAGGCATGGAGGTTCTGGCAGGTAGTCTGCCAA
Source organism: Picea sitchensis (assembly GCA_010110895.2). NCBI lineage: Eukaryota > Viridiplantae > Streptophyta > Pinopsida > Pinales > Pinaceae > Picea > Picea sitchensis. The sequence continues at coordinate 18,147 of SNQJ01S0045328.1, read as the reverse complement.
AAGTTGCCATGTTGATAGATTTCCTGAGAGCCATGCCAATTCGATGTCCTCATCTGATCAGAAGAGCTTGCACATGCTAGTTTGGAATTTAATGGCTCAACTAACCTCCTGCTGCCAAGGTGGCGAATTTCTCTGAGTATATATACTCAATTTTTGTATTTTTGTAGGGGGATGGTTGGTAGAGATAAGCTCTCTATTGTAAAGTTTTAATGAAGCACTGGTTTCTCTAGTTATGTATATGTATGTGAAATCTTCTTGTTTAATGACAGTCAACCTCTTTTCGCCTTTTGTAAATTGTTGTGTTAGAACACTCAAAATTGGAGTATCCAGTCGAGGGTACCTATGTTGTTGTGATGTATGCTAGATCATAATAATATTATTACCAGTTCTAATTAGTTTCCTGTGTATTTTTCCCCCTCTTACCCTGAGTAGCTCATTGGAATATCCAATCGAGTTGTGACAGTAGTCACTGTGATGCAAGTTTGATCCTGATGTTGTTGTAACTGTGTCATCCAGGCATATCTTAGTGTCTCGTAATTCTTCCTCTTCGGGCTGTTAGAAGCTTGATGTTCACAGCAGGCCTTCGCACTTTCTCACAGAAGTCTTCCTCCTACTCACCCTTATTACAACATACTGTCTGAAGTTAAATTAAGACCTCACCTATTCATGCATAGCCTAGTCCAGGATTTTGAGTTAAAATGATATTGTATTGAGTTTACTTCCAGTCGATCCCCCTTTTTATAAACAAATTGTGACATAAAAACTAATGGGCATTGGGCTCTGCTCCTGCTACAATCTAGGAGTGACTTATGATGCTAACAGTATCCTTAGGAGGTGTGTCTTAGATCACAAAAGACAAGAAATACTATGGGAGTGCCACAATGGAGTTGCGAGAGGCCATGTTGGAGGAAAGACCACTGCGTAGAAGGTCCTCCAAGATGGATTATGGTGGGCCACACTCTTCAAGGATGTGAAGGAATATGCTAGATCTTGTGATGTCTGTAAGAGAGTAGGCAAGACATCATGACGAGATGAATTTCATCTTCAACTAGTTCGAGCTCTATAAGCATTTGAGAAATGGGCGGTTGACTTCATTGGGCTGATCAACCCCACAACTAAGCATTCAAAGGCTAGGTATATTATTACTGCAACTGATTACCTTACATTTTGGGCTAAGGCAATAGTTGTCGAGGATTTCCCGACCGATACTATCACCAGGTTTATTTTTGAAAGTATTATCACTCGGTTTGTCTTTCCTAGGAGTCTGACCAGTGATCAGAGTGGTCATTTTATTAGTAGTACAATAGTGAAGCTTACAACGAAGTTCTTAATTCAACATTGTAAAAGTAGCCCCTACCACCCGTAAGCCAATGGCATAGTAGAGGCATTTAACAAGATTCCAGAGAGAGGATTAACGAAGGTTTGTTGTGCAAATAGGGAGGATTGGGATGACATAGTCCCAACAGTTTTATGGGCTTACATGACAACCACAAAGAAACTCCACAAGTATACTCCATTTCAGCTAGTCTATGGGAAAGAGGTTTTACTACCTGCAAAATTCATTACTCCGATTCTATACATTGCATAGATTACACACATGTCAGAGGATGAATCAGTTGCGCGGAGGCTTACGGAGTTGCAAGAACTTGAAGAGACCAGGTTTTTAGCAAAATTTCATCAATCAATTGAGAAATCAAGGTAGAAAGCTTGGCATGACAAAAACATTAAGAATAAAACATTTTCCCAAGGAGATAAGGTCCTACTTTATGACAATCGATACCAGAAACATCCAGTCAAGTTGCGCATGCATTGGTTGGGACCATTTATAGTTGCAGAGATCTGACCTTCTGGAGCATTCAAAGTCACACAATTTGATGGTATACTTCAACCAGGATGGGTGAATGGCGCTCACTTGAAACCCTATATGTCTCATAACTAAGCTAAAGGACTATTGCTATAGTCTAAAGGAGCAAGTGGATAGATTTTAATTTTTTGTTCAATTGCTGTGAATTCAGTTAATAAAGTTGAAGTGTGCATTGTTGTGTCACGACATGTATTTTATTTTTTAGCTAAGTGTTGTTTTGGTGAAAAAATTCTTAATCAACAACGTAGGATCAAAAGAGCCATGAATCTATTAATGATAGTCATTAATGTGACGAGGACCCATTTGTGGTACGAGTGAGAGAAAATCCAGACACAATCCTAGTCCACGTACCACACAAACCCAGTCCATTCATAGCCTTTATGACTGCTATAGTAACCCGTCCGGAAGATGTTAAACCATAAAGCCGCGATACACAAATATGCCATCGGTATTCCTACAAGGATTCTCATCCATTAAATGGTAAGGTCTGAAGTCGGCCATGTCCCTAACCCACTTGCTCAGTAAATGCCAGGATGAACCAATAGATCTACCCCATTAACCAGTCCCGTCAGACAACTCAGCTCCAAGTTACGTCTATAGAGTTGATGATGAATAACCTTAGCATTTATTATAGAACTTGTCATCTTAGCTTGAGTATAAGGTTGTGTGAACTCGGGGTAAGACGTATTGTTTCCCAGAGAGAACTTAGCGCCTTGCGAATTCTGAATTGTGCTCAAGCCTGTGCCATCCCTCGGCCCTCAGTCGCGAACCCCAATCCAAGGTATCCTATCAAAGTCTGTTGACAGTCTAGAATCACTATACTGAGAGCTAGAGGGAGAAGGATTGCAGTTTCTAAAGATTCAGTGCCGAACAAGCCATGTGATCCCCGGGTCGAGATGATGGGTGATCTCAAAGGGAAGTTCAAGCAAGTCAAACTCCTCGACCTCAACTTGACAGACCAGGTTCTATTCCCGCAGTTGAACATTGATGTCTTATGGAGTGTTGATCGAGATGAGTTGGGAGGAATGCAGTTCGTTCCGAAGCTGGAGTTCATCAACCTCTTCAACTCCACTATTATGAATCTTAGATATTTTCCAGTTTTCAACACTACCGGTGAGGTTTCAAAATGTACCAAGTTCCTCATCAACAGGGTACCCGATAGGATCCTATGGCTGGATAGAAAATACCCAATTCATGTGGAGGATATCCATCAACTTACTGGATTATCCATCGAAGGAGAGGATGTATCCAAAGGATTTCAAGATCCCAACAAGAATGGAAAGAAAAAGGGAGAACCCAGTTCGTATGAATGATTTCATACGCAGAGGGGGGGGGACACAACCATGTTTGACCCCATTCTACCCGAGACAGTCAAGACCACTTGCTACATAATTCCTAGCAAGGTCATGCAGGAATATTACAAAGGGGAATGTACATTGTATTCCCTATCAGTGGAATATTTTTGCACCAACGACGTTGTGTTCAATTGGTGCAGTTACTTGCTGGAAGAACTATTGGTCGCATGCAAGGAAGAACAAGAGAAGGGAGGTACCTTCACTTACAGATACTTGTTAGTTGTGTTCGACATGATGAAGTGGATGCCACCTGTAGGAAGACCACTATCACCAAAAGAAAAAGGATGACTTGCAAAGATGTTCGAGCCTTGGCATTCAAGGTCAGGCTTGAAGAACATTGCCTTAAAAAATGCAACATTCTCGAAATGGTATAACATGTTGCTTGACGCAACTCAGAGGTTGCACATTCCTCATGAATTTCTCAACCTGAACACGTGGAACATTGCATTCATCATGAAACACCACCACACATTTGTATGGCCAAGGCATTCCAAGCGAGAAGACTTCCACTCTAGATGCTTCCATTCTACCTGGACGAAGAGGCCTTCAACAAGGAGGTCATGTGATGGCCAGGAGTGAAACGCAACCCATGCAAGTCGGGGATGCGCTTCCTTCTACCGATAGAACTGTTGAATAAAAAGGGCCAGGAAGTCGGGGTAGGACCGATATCGGGCCCAGAGGAAAATAATAAAGAGGCTCCAGTGCAAACGGACTTAGAGGAGGAGGAAGAGACGTAACTGCTGGAATGCAAGAAGAGAACATTGCTCATGTTCCCACATCTTCTAGAGAAATACATGTTGATAGGTAAATATGTAAATGATATCCTGAGTGCTGCCTTCATTGGAGATCCATTGGCCAAGAAACCCAGGACAAGGCTCTCCCTTGTAAATATTCTGAACCCTCAGCCGATATCAACAACCATTCCTCGTACTTGAGCAATGACTCGAGCGACCCAAATTATTGATATTCAGAATGACCTTGAACCTGATGCCACTCCATCCACCATAATTATTCAACAACCCCCATCACCCCCATAACTCCAGTCTCCACCTCAATATATCACCATCGTATCCCAAACCATTGAATCAGAGCCCATGCAGTTGGACCCCCCCAAGCTACCCGAACAAAGACTAGAACTCACTGGTCCAAACCCTGAAGTCCAGAGCCAATAGATTGTCCCTTTTGTACCAATGCATGACACTCCGCCCTCAACGGAGATGAAAACTGTACCAATACCACAAGTCACAATTCCTCAACGTACTCCCTTAACGACCAATGTTGAGGGTGCTATCCAAAGGAGCTCAACCCCAGAAGCCGAGGTCCACAAAGAGGCAGAAGTACCAGAGGTTCAACAAGAACCTGACACAACATCATGATAGATTTCAACATCATTGCAAGAACAAATGGATCTAGTACTTCAGAAGCCACAAAAGTGCACAGAGCTGATGCAACTCTACTTGGAAAGAATAGAAGTGCTACCTTTCCTGCCATCAGCATTGAGGTTGCGACTTGCGCAAGGTCCACCTACATGAGAGGAATAGGTGGAGACACCTTCAGAGCATTCGATGACCAATGGAATCCCACTATAGGTCTAAGTACCTAGGGAGGCTTCTACTGACCTCGCACAGTGGCTGTCAGCACAGCTAGTAGGGATGATCAGAGCCTCAACTGATCAACTAGAGTAGAGGCTCCAGCAGGGCGAAAGAGACACAAAGTTTGCAAGGGAGGAAGTACTCCTTTCCCAAGCACGTAGGACACAAGAGGAATATGCCAAGGTCCAGGTGGAGCAGAAACTGGAAAGAGTCTAGGAGACGCTTGTCGAAGCCTGGCCAAAGATAAGGAAGGTAGCACCACAACTTCCAGAATCTAGTGCCGTAGGAGAGTCGTAGCAACAGATTGAGATACTCCAGGGAGCATGGTCATAGATGGCCATTCACACAGAGAACCTAGAAGTAAAGCTACAGGAGAGTCAATGTGAAGCAGAACAACTACCCATGAAGCTTCAAGAGCAGATGGAAAAAGTAGTGCTTGAAGGAATAACGCTAGAAAAATACTGCATTAATGTACAACAGAATGCACAAGGATCTTTCACGAAGTTAGTGACTGGATGTGAATCATTTCAAGGCACAAAAAAACTATGGAGGATGTGCGTGCAAATATACAATTGCTCAATGAAGAAGTTTTTTTCACCATGGATCCACTGGAGTAGTAGGAAAAATTTGATCAAATCCAGTAGGTAGTTAACGAGATGAATGCTCTATTTGAAGCATAATCAATAGCTAAGAAAGAGATACGTGAGTTTCGACCTATCATTCAGACATGATACATGCAGATGCATAAGGTAATGCTATAGCCGATTCAGAATGAAACTCCCTGGTCGCATTCAAGCCTAAAGGATGCATTACAGATGTGATTCAAGAGTTTGTAGCTGAAGCCTCACTCCTTGCCAGAAAGTGGCAGGACAAAATTGTCGGTTTTCAAGGAGTAAGGAAGCGGGCCTTGGAGTTTGTACCAGAGTTGGGCCCTTCATTTGAAGAGGCTGAAAAGCAAAGAGTGCAAGAAAAAGTGGAAAGCAGAACAAAGACATAGGATAAAGGAAAGAAACAAGCACTCCCAGAAGCCGCGGAAGATCCAAGGACTTGACTCGAGGGTGAGTCAAGGATTGTGGTTGGAGCTTGTTGGGCCCTTCGTTTTTTATTATAAGTTGTGAAAGGAAGACTACAATCCCAATTTTGGTCAAAAACAAGTTACACAAGCCACAAAGGAGCTTGAAAGTGGAGCAAGCAAAGAAATAGAAAATGGTTGGAAAGAGGGACATCGCAACACCAACAAGGAAAAATAAGATACAACATAGCAAGAACAAGAAAGCATATGAAGTCTAAAGCCATAAGATCCCAATCAACCTATATATATGAGATGTATATGATTGTAAAGGGTTAGACTATATAGATGGGTAGATGGCGTATAGGGTGTAGACAGATTATCATTTACTCCATGTAGGTTCTGTGATTGTAATTCACATCCATTTTGGGAAAATAGTAGATATATCTCTAAGGACTGAGTCCAGAGCCAAAAAATATTATAACAGAGTAATGACCTGTATCTGTCAAATTGTATTTGAGAATCTCTTTTGATAATATATATGGAAGGACCTAAAATTTTGAAATATTCTGTGTAATTCTCTGTTTATGACTATGCATCGTCTCTTTACTTTACTTCTTTATGTCTGATAATATCAATACGCTATAATTGTGTGCAAATGATGTCGCAACTTTGTTGTATCTATTACTAGTTATGAATGAGTTCAGATATGTTCTTTGGTTAGTTCATCTTGCACAAGGTTATGGTGAATCTTGAAGATTATGGAAACCTGCCTAAGTATTCTCCTTGCCCTTCCCTATATTCTTGTCTTGGTTGCGTTTTGGGTGAGAATTCTTCTCTCTGGAGAAGATGAAAATTCCAGTGCTCTAGACTACTCGGTACCTTTTGTTGGTATCCTGAGACGGATCCTGGTCTGATCAATTTCGCACCAGCAAAATATAGCAACAACACAGGAAAGTTGTGACTATGAACTGGTGTCTTCAATTCTTCTACATGATTCGACAAAGGTGCAAGTCTACATCATGTAAATAAAGGAGTTGAGGTAGAACACAATGGGACTTCATTTGATTACCAATCATTAAGGTATATCGTTAACAAACGCATGACAACCTACGCATCTCTCATCATTCAACATGTTGTACAAAGAAGGAGCTTGATGATTTGGAGGAAATCAGATGAAGAACATGTTCATGAACCAATGAGCCTGCGCATCTTTCGCGTGTGCGAGATGCAATTAGTACACGAAAAAGACCCTCTGAAGAACATCCAATAAGGAAAAATGCTTACAAAGGAGAGGAAACCACCAATAAGGCTAATGGAATCCAAGACACTGCACGAATCCTGATGCGTGAACATATTTCTTGTCATCGAACACAAGGGAAATCTTCTAGTTAGAGACCAATGATGAAATGTTGTTGGGTTCAAGGTTACATACCAATGATGAAAGTAGGACTAGGCTGGATGATAGGAATATAGTTTCATGTAATTATGAGACATACTGAGGGTATGGCCGACATGCAAATTCAAGAGTTTCAAGGAATGATCGACACAGGTTGATAGCCATCCTTTGAACAAGAGAATGAGACATATGAAAGACTCTGGAAACATAGAATCAATGATGAAACTTTGAGATGCATGAGGCATCAATCAAAATCTCCATAGGGACTAGAATAGTAACCACTCGGGGGAGTAAACTCTACGTAACGAGCTCAACTTCCTAAGGTCATGCTAAACCCAAAATTTTGATAACAAGTAGACTCAAAATTTTTGTGCTTTGTTCAAAGGCAACACGACTGCTTCCAATATAAGATAATATTCTTTCCTCGCCCATCGTTTTTTGTTTCTTCATAGTCAAATGAATGCTATGATACATACGAGGAAATGAGTGTCACAAGTAAGAAACTAGTTCCAGCGATAGAACATACCTATGCTCAATGTAAGGAGGTGCATGCAGAAGATGGACACTCGAGGGAATGTTTCCACTTGGGTATATGGTGTCAAGCTACAAAGGATATAAACAAGGCTCTGATTGGCTGACGATGGAAACTACTGAGGTGATAGGCTTATAATGAAAAAGTGAGAACCGACACTAGGATCAATACTGCAAGCAAGAGAATGAGATGCAATTACAACTTAATGCCAAAAAAATGTCATTTTTCATAATCATAGTCTACGTGGTTTGAAAAAGAGGTAAACTTACACCAAATAGATGTCCTTTCAAATCCAATTTACGAGTGTGAAAGAGACAAGTTCACTCGACAATCTTTTCGCTTTTTGAGAGAGTCGGAAAAGAGTTTAAACTAGACTCATTGGGATTCCTCTAGGTATATGTCATGTCCCCTTCCGAGTGATCATGGGACTTGGAAGCAATAGCCTAGGTGATTCCCGTAGGCTGTAGTCCTTAAGAAGGGAATTGAATAATTATTTAATGTCCCGAGGGGAAAAGTGCCTAACAAATGACATTAGATAATTAAAAGAGGGGAAAAGGGAAAAGTGCCTAAAGTGACTTGGGAAGAATATGAAATTTCACTTAAATTGATTAAAAGGGTAAAAGGGTTGCAAAAGAGTAAACAAACAATAAAAGGGAAAAAGGAGGGCACCCTATCTCATTCTAGCATTGGTATTTTCCTAATTTTTTCATTGAGAGAGCTCATTGTGGTTTTGGAACTCTTGGGACAAAAACCCTAGGAGGATTTTCAGAGATTGGCTTTAGTGGTGAGACCATCCACCCTAGTTAGTCCATCCAGGGAAGAGATCATATAGATTTCTTCATTGCGCTTCAGTGAGACAAAGTAATTCTTCTTGGATAGCAAAGTTCTCATTCTTGGGAGCTAAGATTTACTTGTGGTGGCTGGGATTTTTGCTTGAAGAAGTCGATTTTAGTTTGGGAGAGGTTGAGCAACCTCCAGACTGCATTTTGGCATTTGGAGCTTGCATTCCTTGTGGGTGGGAGGTTGAGTTCCTTTGAGGGAGGAGTTGTGGATGAATAGAGGGTCGAATCTCTTCAACTTGGGCGTGCTCCTTGCAGCTGGGTGAAAATGGTGATGAGAGGCATCGTCATTCTTCTTGTGGGTCAAGTTTGTGCCTCAAGGAGGTCATGAACACTTGCTGGGCAAATATAGCATCCACTGGGGTTGATTTCGATTGTTGGCCAACAATTTATTACCTTGCTAGGCGTATTCTACTTGCTGGACTCTTTATATCAGATATGGGAGCTAACTCTTTCATGGTGGGGTCGTGGTTCTTCTCAGGCTGATCCTCTTGGTGCTTGGACGTTGTTGTATGTGTGTGGGAGCTTCTAGCAACAATGTGAATTAGGTTGTTTTCCAGGAACAACTAGATGCTGTTTAAATACCCATCAACAAAGGCATAAACTTGTATTACAGACCAACATACTGCTCAGGTGCTTGTTGTCCATATTTCTCCATTATAAGAAGCCATCGTATTTTCTGAACAGAGCAAGAATTCGTGTCCATTTATGTTACCCTTTGGAGCCCATTGGAATAATAATGAGTGTTGACATTAAACAAATTCCAGAGCATTGTTTATGAGGATATTTGTATTTAGTGCATTGTTACATGTTAAAGAGAAAAATAGAGTTGAAATGGAAGGTAAGAGTTGAATTATTTTTGGTGTCCTTTACATTCCTATAGCAGAGTTTGTGTTCAATGTATGAATAGGGTGTTTGTTACAAACTGTTTGTTGTAATACCTGAACCAAGAACGAAACAAAACAAAAAAAAAATATCAGAAAATTTTAGCAAGGTATTTTACAGTGGTATCAGAGCCCTCTTTCCTGCCATCCTGAAGAGGGGTTTTGTTGTTCATGAGACATGAAGAAACTAGATTTCTCGGTGTCACATACAGAAGTAGAAGGCAATGAGGGGAAGAAAACATTTTTGAAGTGGAAGAAGATGTAAGGGAAAATCAACCGAAGTTTGGACAAGTGGAAAACATGGGTGATGCCAATGAAGAAAGGGGAATGCAGATCTTGGAGATCTTAGCAGCTGGAAAACAACAACTTACTCAACTTATAACTCAATTACTCGCCAATCAAACTAATCAAAATCATGGGAGTAAAAATGGAGTATGGGGGTCCAATGTGAATAATGGAGCTGACAAAAATAATGAGATTCCCATACTTAACAATATAGGGATCCCTATATAAATTGGTGCTAGAACCACTAGAAGAACAGTCCCTAGACCTCTTTTACCCAATTTTTTGGGAAACCAACCAACGAAAAATCAAGGACAACAAGCTCTAGGTGAAACTTTTTAGGGCTATCTGAGAGAATATCAAGCCCTAGGTGATGCGTTTCAGGCAGCCATGTCACTTCAAGACTTTTACACAATCAAATATAGGAATAGACCAAGGGATCATAACAAGGTGCAATAGAACAAGGATCTAGCACGGAAGCTGGGGAAGGTATCTATTCCTTCCTTCGATGGGTATTATAGGAGCACAACTAGGGCATGGGTACAAAAACTAGATACATACTTCCAGCTCAACCCTATGACCAAGGCCGATGTGATCAAATTCACTACTCTGCACCTTGATGGAGAAGCCCACGAGTGGCGGTACCATGGGTTGGTCACGCTAGGACATGCAACTATCACTTCCTATTTGGAATTCACTCAGAAGTTAATGGATAGGTTTGATAAAAAGGATCCAGAGCTACACTTCAGAGAGTTAGTACAACTCAAACAAAAGGGGTCCCCATATACTTACATCACAGAGTTTCAGAAGCTAGCGGTGATAGTGTCAGATATATCGGAGCAGAGGCTTGTCATGTTGTTTATCGAGGGGTTGTTAGAACCACTTCGTGGTTGGATAAAGGCTTTCAAGCTTGATACCTTGCAGGATGCTATTGTCAGGACAAGGGACATGGAGGGCGTAGTCCCTAAAACAATTTTTTTTTCCAAACCCTTTATTCCACATAAAGGCAAGGATAAAAAGCCTACTGGGAAGGAAGGTACGGGTAAGAAAAGGTTGGATGAGGCAACAAGAAATGAGCTAAGGAGAAAGAATCTTTTTTTCCACTGAAAAGATCCATGGGTACCAGGATAGAGGTGTCAGGGGAACTGTCAAGCCCATTATATTGATGTACATTCAAATTTCGATAAGGAGGAGGAGCCTGAGGTTGTTCTTAAGCAGGGCAAAGAACAAAAGGAAGAGATAGATGAGAAGCATAGTGAGGAGGCCAAGGAGGTTATCATAGCCTCATTATCTAGTACCCTGATATTCAACACCTTCATATTTAGAGGATTCATAAGAGGACAAGGAGTGACGACCTTGATTGATGGTGGGGAAACCCACAACTTTATTGATGCAGCATGGGTGGCTAGGAGACGAGTAGCTACAGAGGACTTTGAGGGGTTCAAAGTAGAGGTGGCCGACAGATTTAATGTGTCTTCCAAAAAGAAAATTTCTCGATTGGCCTTAACAATTGGTAACTACACCTTGACATAAGACTTTTATGTGGTGGATGTGGCAGATTCAGATGCAGTGTTGGGAGTTTAGTGGCTTCAGAAATTGGGGGACATTACCACAAAATACAAATAGATGACCATGAAGTTCTTCACACCAGGAGGGAAACAAGTTGTAATATGAGGCATGGTGAGCAATGCCCCTACAGTAGTGTCAAAAAAAAGAATGGAAGCCATATTCAGACATGGAGATGTAGTATATGCAACACAGTGCTTTATTACGTCCGAGACAGATAATGAAGGTAGAAGGCACTATCGTGCAAACATCCAAGATTTATTGAGCAGACATGACAAGGTATTTGGGAAAATACCTCCAGGAAGACCTCATGACAGAGGTTTTTAGCACACCATCGAACTTGAAGAGGGGGCCAAACTAGTGATCACCACCCCGTACAGGCATCCCAAAAAGTTCAAAGATGAAATAGAAAAACCAATCAAGGAGTTGCTTGACATGGGACACATAAGACCCAGTTCCAGTCCTTTCACTTCTTCGGTGGTCTTGGTTAAGAAGAAGGATGGGACAATGCGGATGTGTATTGATTATCGAGCCTTGAATAAGAAAACAATAATAAATAGGTACCCTATACCTAGGATTGATGAGCTGCTAGACGAGTTGCACAGAGCAGTGTATTTCTCGAAGATTGATTTTCGATCTGGATATCATCAGATCAAAGTTCGTGAGGAGGAAATTCATAAAATTGCCTTTAGGTGCCATTATGGGCACTATGAGTTCTTGGTCATGCCTTTTGGATTGACCAACACACCTGCCACTTTTCAGTCATGCATGAATCACATATTTAGGAAGTAGTTGTGGAAGTTCCTATTGGTATTTTTTTATGATCTCTTGATCTACAATAAGACTTGGGAGGAGCATTTGGCACACTTGGAGGAGATTATGAGCATCATGGATGAGAAATCCTTATATACCAAGGAATCTAAGTGTGAATTTGGTATGACAAAGGTTCTCAACTTGGGGCATATAGTCATTGCACAGGGAGTGCAGGTTCACAGGGAGAAGATACAGGCTATTCTAGGTTGGCCAACACCTAAGGATATCAAACATTTGCGAGGGTTCCTTGGAATATGTAGTTACTATAGGCGCTTTGTGTTAGGATTCTTTCAGTTGACCTCCCCTCTTACAGATATTATGAAGAAAGGGGATTTTTGTTGGACAAAAGAGGCCCAAAAGACCTTTGATAAGATGAAGGAAGTGATGAGTTCTTTCCCTGTTTTGGCACTTTCTGATTTTACTCAGCCCTTTGTTTTAGAGTGTGATGCATCTGGTGTAGGCATAGGAGTAGTTTTGATGCAGCAGAAGCATCCTATTTCATACGAGATAAGGAATATCTCCACCCTCAAGAGACTTTATTCCATCTATGACAAGGAAATGCTCACCATAATGCATGCATTGGCAAAATTCAGACAGTACCTAGTAGGTGGGAGGTTTGTGGTCAAGACTGATCACAACAGTTTGAGGCACTTCTTGGGGAAAAAGGATCTAAACAAAAGGCAAAAAAAATGGGTCAGTAAAGTACAAGCCTATGACTTCGATATTGAGTACGTCAAAGGAAAGAACAATGTAGTTGTTGATGCTTTATCCAGAAGACCAGAGTTGTGCTCGTTATCAGAGATATCTACAGATTGGAAATCCGAGCTCCTGGTGGAGTATTCCAAGAGAAAATTTTCTTGTGAGGTGATGGATAACAATGTACAGGATGACATGTACAAGGTGGTAGATGATATCATCTACTACAAGGATCACATATACTTGGTCCTAGAATCCAAATTAAAGGAGAATATTATGAAATCCATGCATGACACCCCTTTAACTAGGCATCTAGGGTATTTCAAGACATACATGAAGATCAGAGAGAGGTTCTCATGGAAGGGACTCAAATATGATGTATTGAGACATGTGCGAGAGTGTGTGAATTTTCAACAGAATAAGGTGGAGCAGACCCACCCTGTAGGATTACTTCAGCCACTGCCCATTCCGGAGCAGAAATGGGAGAGCATATCCATGGACTTAATCACAGGGCTGCCAAAGACATAGGGTCGAGATTGAATTTATGTGGTGGTGGATAGGTTGACCATGTTCACTCATTTCTTTGCCATATCCTCAGAGTGCAAGGTAGTACATGTAGTAGATTTATTCTTCAGGGAGATATTCAGGCTCCATGGGTTGCCAAAAAATATTGTTAGTGACAGGGACAGTTGATTTATGAGTGCCTTTTGGTAGGAACTATTCAGGCTCGCAGGCATAGAGTTGACCCCCAGTACGAGTTACCACCCACAGACAGATGGACAAACAGATATAGTGAAAAAATGGTTAGAGGGATATTTGCGTAACAACATGGCCGGGTAGCAGAAGACATGGGTTAAGTGGTTACATTTGGGTGAGCATTGTTATAAAACCACTTATCATATGTCCATGGGGATGTCACCATTTAGGGAATTATATGGATATGATGTCCCATCCTTTGTAGAATTGGCGTTTGGGGACAGCAAGGCTCCCAAGGCCAAATACTGGACTCGGGAGAGCGAAGACATTCTTAAGGCTCTTAAGGATAACCTACAGATGGCCCAAAACCAACAGAAAATATATGCAGATAGACACAGGGTCGAGCGCACCTTCGAGGTAGGGGACTTGGTGTTTCTCAGGCTACAACCATATAGACAGTATTCTATGAAGAAGAGTGGTTCCCAAAAACTTAAGCCATGATTTTATGGACCTTATAGGGTGACCAGGAGAGTTGGCGAAGTATCTTATGTGATGGAGTTTCCAGAAGGGAGTAAGATTCACATTGTGTTTCACATCTTGTGTCTCAAAAAGGCATTGGGACAACACATCACAAATTCAGTAGAATTGCCTCAATTGGATGAGGAGGGGCATCTAGTACTAGTTCCTAAGGAAGTATTGGAGGTTTGAGAAAAGAAGCTTTGGAACGGGGTAATCAGGGAATATCTGGTCAGATGGAGAGAGTTTCCTGTAGAAGATGCCACTCGGGAGAGTAAACAAATTTTGCAGCACCCGAATCTTCAATTGCTTGGGGACAAGCAATCTTAGGGAGGGAGGACTGTCATGTCCCCTTCCGAGTGATCATGGGACTTGGACGCAGTAGCCTAGGTGACTCCTGTAGGCTATAGTCCTTGTTAGGGTCCTAACTCGCACATACGTAGAACAATATATTCAGATGTAATAAAGGTCAATATTAATAAGGCCTTTTAATAAAATAGAATAAGGCAGACGTAAGAAGACCTAATAGAAACTTCTGCTTCTAGAAAGATCTTCCTCTAGATGCTTATTTTGATAGACATATTTAGTGTAAATAGGAGTCGAGGGTATGAGAACCCTAGCTTGGATATTATTGTAATAGAGCTATGCTCAACTGGAGGTTTCCCCCTCGAAGAGGCCTGTGACCATTACTTTCATATTCAAAGTGTTATTTCTATTGTTATTCTTATATTGTTTCAATGCTATTGTGGTGATTGTTCTGGTTATATTGTTGTTATTCTGCCATTTCTAGCATTTTATTTATGTTCTGCATATTTTTTATATTTGGTATATTATAAGTGGTATCAGAGAACTTTCCTTGGCAGAAATTGTGGGTAATTTTTTTCAGGGTAGAGACGTATTACGACGTCTTTAAGCCACATAGATTTTTCGTTATGGGCATAAACCCGTGGTTGAGGGATTCATACACGCAGGAAATACCAGTGGTTCTTAAGCGCACATCTATTGACCACCCTGGTAACCCCTGTTGGTACCCCTTCGAGTGGTAGCACATCAGAAAACACCTGTGTATGGATCGGCCTAGATTTCCTGAAGCCCTCTTTATATAAACCGATCGGCCACCTGACTGCTATAGTGCCACCGAGAACAACACTCGGGAAGATACTCTCTAGTACCTGGGTAGTCAGGTAGTATGGCTAAGGGTATGGTCTACCATCCTTAGTTAGTTCCCTAAGATATTTGGCCGAGTACTACTGTTGGACCCCACACATATATCAGAGAGCTATAGCACAGGGCAAACCCTTGTCTATAGAACCCTTGAATACCTAACCCTTGGGGAAAAAAACATAAAAAAATTAAAACAGACAAGATCTATTGCCACGCAACTGTGTTCAGGTTGCCAAGTAACTACACATTTCTTCCTGGTTAAGAATTTGGGCATTTCATCACTGCAGTATTCTTCAAACCAGAGTATAACTCCATAGGCATTACAAAAAAAAAAAAAAAGTCTGGAAATTTTTTCACCATTATTTGAGACCTACTCCATTGGATTCATCTCTTTGCCCTTATCACATTCATACATATCATTTTTTGGAAAACGTTTTTTGACCCCACTCGCCCCTTTTCGATTCCCTCGTCCTCATGGCCCATACCCGTAGCCAAGAATTGAAAGTTCTCTTCAATACCTTGCAAACTAGTTTCACTGAGACCCAACAAGAAGTGAAACACCTCAGTGCCAATGTTGCTGCCATCAATACAACCATGCAGTCCTCAATGGAGGAAATCAAACAAGAACTGACCACCCAACTTGAATCTATATTTTCGTCACTCTGCACCAAGCTTCATATCCCTACAGATAACCCTCCCTTTAACACACCTCCAAAGACTAAAGGTGAACATTCCTCTCATTCCCATAACTTTTAGCCCCATCACTTTCAACGTGACCTATGCCTTCCGCGGGTGGATGTGATCAAATTTGATGGCTCGGACCCCACTGGTTGGGTAACCCAAATGGAACACTATTTCTCTTTATACGACATTACCTATGACCTGGCCAAACTCTGGTATGGTGTTCTCCATCTAGATTAAGAATGTTGGAAGGTGGCAATGGAGAAAAACTTCCCGTCAAGGGTATATTGCTTGGACACACTTTGTGGAAGAGCTTTATGAATGATTTGACAATGACACCAACCATTTGGGTCGTTTGACAAAGTCTAAACAATCAAGAACAGTGGAAGACTTTATAGATTCCTTTGAGCGCCTGGCTTTTTGGACAGAGGGCATGTCTGATGCCTTTTTTCGAGAGTGTTTTATCAGTGGCCTCAAGGATGAGATTTGGGCCCATGTCCTCATGGCTAGGCCTGAGAGTTGGGTGGAGGCTACTAAAAGAGATAAAGAAGCACAACAGGTGTTATCTTCTCAAAACCAAAAACCCTCCTTTATCCCTCTCCCTAAACCAGTAAATCCCACTAATCCCTCTGCTCCACTAAAGATCCAAAAATTGACAAGGGATTAAATGGCTGAATGCCAACTCAAAGGCCTTTGTTATAATTGTGATGACAAATATTTCTCGGGCCACAAGTGTAAGGAACAAAAGATTTTTATGGCCATCTTCGAGTATATTTTGGAAGAGGATGTTGAAACTTCCCTTATGCCTGAATCACCTAAAACCACTGACATAACCCCTCCCTCAGACCCTCCTGAAGTAGAACCCGTCATTTCCCTCAATGCTCTCACTGGATTTTCCGCTCCCCAAACTCTCAAGCTAAGCGGTTACATCAAGCATCAGAAGGTCATCATTCTGGTTGATAGTGGAAGCACCCATAATTTTATTCATCGCCGCATTGCCCAAGAAACTCATTACTACATCCATGCCATCAATAATTTCCAAATCATGATTGCCAATGGTGGTTCCATGAAATGTGGGGGGCATTGTGAAAATGTGCATCTCCAAATTGGTGACCACCACCTGAAATCTCATATGTTTTCTATAGACATGGGCGGTTGTGACATTGTGTTTGGTGCAGACTGGCTAACGACTTTGGGTCCCATTCTCATAATTTTTAAGGAATTAACCATGCAATTCGACCAGGAGGGCCACCAATATAAATTCCAAGGCATCACTGTTGGTTCACCTGTGATTATTAGTTCCCATCGCATGGAAAAGATGCTCAAAAAAAGTCATTCTTGTGTTATTTCCCATCTCCATGACATACAAGAAACATAGACACCCTCGGTGTCACAAGACCTCCAAGCCATCCTTTCTAAACATCAAGTGTTATTTTCCACTCCCCAAGGACTCCCTCCTTCCCATGGTGTTCATGATCATTCCATTCCCCTTGTACCCGTAAGCCTTTCTCCCAATATCCGTCTATATCATCACCCCGTTTCCCCAAAAAATAAAATTGAGAAAATGCTCCAGGAACTCCTTAATGCAGGCATTATCCACCCTAGTACGAGCACCTACTCTTCTCCTGTGGTCATGGTCCTAAAGAAAGAAGGTTCTTGGTGAATGTGTGCCAATTTTCATGCCCTCAACAAACTTACCATTAAAGAAAAATTCCCCATTCCTGTCATTGATGACCTCCTGGATGAATTGAGTGGCACCCAATTCTTTACTAAACTTGATCTTCATTCAAGATACCACCAGATACATATGAAAGAGGCAAACATTCCCAAGACTGCCTTTAGAACTCATGAGGGCCACTATGAGTTTTTGGTCATGCCCTTTGGCTTGTGTAATGCCCCCTCTACCTTCCAAAGCCTCACAAATAATGTCTTCTGTCCTTTTCTCCATCATTTTGTCTTAGTTTTCTTTGATGATATCCTCATCTATAGTAAGACCTAGAAATACCATCTTACTCATGTGGATCAAGTTCTCCAACTCCTCTCTTAGCACCAACGTTTCCTGAGACAGTCTAAATGTGCTTTTGGCGCTTCATAAGTAGAATACTTGGATCATCTGGTTGGCAAGGATGGCATTAGGGTGGATCCAAAAAAGATTGAAGCTATGCAAGACTGGCCTCACCCAAAGACTCTCAAAATCTTGCGTGGATTTCTGTGCTTAACAGGGTATTATCGCAAGTTTGTTAATAATTATGGAAATAT
>SNQJ01S0045327.1:34137-77418 GCA_010110895.2 Picea sitchensis | reverse complement strand
AGTTGGTTCTTCCATCCAGTTGGTGCTGGAATACTCACGGAGTTGGTGCTTCCTTCTAGTGGGTGCTAGAGAAACCAGAGAGTTGGAGCTCTCAAACAAGTTGCATCTTGCAAAACAGAGGTAGCAGCCTCACATTGAGTTGGTGATCAATTGTAAATTATGTACAGAAATGCAAAATACTTCTTATCATTTCGAAGAAGAAGAGGTTTTCTCTCTTTATGGGTTTCCTCATGAAAAACTGTCTCTGTGTGTACTTTACGTGTGACTGATAGTTCTTACTCTTACTGTACATATGATGTATTTTGTTGATGATCACTTGAAGGGAGACTAATACTTCTCAAAAGGTATAAAATTGTTTAATCTTATAAACAACTTATTCACCCCCCCCCCTCTCAGTTGTTTTAGTATTTTCAACAGATACTGTGAAGTCTTACAGTGCAGTAGAGCAGGATTTTCTAAAAGGAAACAAAGGTAGGTATATCAGATCATTGTATACTTCAATCAATATTTTATTGTATAACAATGATGTGATGACCATGGAATTATATAGCTAAAATTCCCTACGTGCATGGGGGAAGGGGGGAAGCACTGACAGGAGGTGGAAAAATGGAGGAAGAGATGGATAAGGGAAAGAAGAAAGAGGCCATGGACCCAATCATTATGGAGGAAGAATAGATAAAGTAGATAATGGAAACAAATGGAAAGATGCACAATGGAGCACCCTAACAATATAATATGAATAACAAGAAGAGATCCATAACTGATAGAGAGGGATTGGAAGGAGATGAAGAAGAGGTAGAGTATATTTGAGCTATGGAGAATATTGTGGAAATCCTACGCACAACATATGAAAGGAAAACAGAAGGTCCAAGGGTAGGAACATAAGGAAAAAATCCAATATAGATCATCGTCAGTGTGGAACCTACAACCCCATGTGCAACTAACACACTAGAAAGAACACCAAATTTTAGACAACAAAATTTTAGTGGAGAAAGGAACAACAACTAGAGGAGAAAGTTCAAGAAGTAACATTCAAATATCTACACCACATAGAGGTAGTAGCTCAACACATTTTAAAATGGAAGGACATGATCCCATGATCAGGTTACCATAGTTTTGGGGAGAGGCATCAGAAGAACCTGAAAATAACTTATTCATATGTGAGAAGATATGGGAAGTAAAGCAGATCACAGATGAGTATACAAAACTTTTGTAGTTAGCTATCACACTAAGATACCGGGCACTAGACTGGTACATGAGACTAGATGTAAACAGTCCACCAGGAGCAACAAGGACTATTACAGACATGAAAAAACTATTGATAAACAAATTTTAGAAGCCTGGCTCGGAAGATCAGTATATGAATGAAATGATTGAAATCAGGAAAAAACCAAGTGAGTCTGTTTGGGAGATTTATCAGAGGTTAAAATGTTTGAAAGGTAAGTTGAACATAGGCATTTATTGATATGCAACATAGGCATTTATTTGTGAACTCACTGTTACCACATTTGAAATACCCATTAAGATAAAAAAAAGTTCCAAACTTAGGAAGAGGCTCTGTAGGAAACCTTACAACTAGAAGAGAATCAGTATCAAAAGACAGATCTAGCAATAGAGGAGTTGAAGGAGGATCTAAAGAACCTAACATTTCAACTTAGCCAGAATAAGGGCAAAGAGAAAAGAGAAGTTGTTTGGTGTACCACATGAAGGAAAGGACACCACAAGAACGAATGTCCAAATTTTGCGTAGTGTATGGAAACATGATTACCAAACCATTTTCCAATAGGAGGAGCATAGTGCAAGATTTGTAAAACACATGGGCACAATCTGTATTATTGTCCAATGATGCAAAAGTATAAGAAAATACCAAAACTTTTATATTGCAATTTCTGCAAGTCAGTGGGTCATGATGATAAATATTGTAGGACAATGGAGATAATGAGAGAAAGAACTTCAAATACATATAGGGTGCAAGCAAAAATGATGACAAGACAAGCTACACCCTGGTTTAACCAGATACCACCACCATACAATAATGCATAGCAACAATATAATAATGCGCAACCACAATACAACAACATGCAACCACAATACAACAACGAGAAACCACAATATAACCCCGTGCAGTATAATCAGGTGCCTAAGTACAATGAACAGAGAGGAGACCGAGGTGGATACATAGGTGGAGGACGAGGAAGAAGAGGATTTGGATGAGGCATAGGACCAACAATGTGCCACAATTACCAACAACCAGAACATTATGCAAGGGAATGTCCACTTCCACTAGAGACATATATGTATTTTCACGCAACAAATCATGACATAGAATATTGTCTGATACTATTGGGGAAGATCCAAGAAAAAAGGAACCAAATAAACCAGAATGTCCAGTGGATCTCTGCAAAAGCCAGGGAGGATGGGAGAAACATCAATATAGTCACTCAAGGAGGAGCCAAGACAAGATTAGACACGGTAAAACAAGATCCAACACAACACCAATGGATTAAGAAGAATATTGAGCCACATAAGTTGTTTGATGCACAAAAATAAAAGGAAACATTCAAGGAGTCTATATAGGAGTTTCTCAAGAAAAATGTTGTGTCTACATCAGCTACACAAGAAACTCATAACTCACCAATGTATGAAATTCCCTCCTCAATGGACCATGCCAGTAAAGGAAAAACTTTAGAGAAAGTAAGTAACATAAAAAAAATTCTAAGATCATGTGTTAATTTATTGAAGGATCCATCATCTACTGAGATCTTACAAAATCTGCTAGAAAGATGTAACACAGAGGCAGAGGGAAAGTGTTGAGCCTCATTTTTGCCACCTCCAATTGTCTTATCTTGTCCCATATCCTGACCAATGTTTCCTCATACATATGCACTATGTTTATATTTTCCTCAACATGCATGTATTTTATCCATTATTGTGTACATATGAGGTAACTTATGTTTAATCATTATTTATGATAATTTATTAATGATTTGGATTGAATATTTGATGTTTTAATCTCTCTAATTACTTTAAATGAGTTAAGAAGACCTTATGACAACAACCCTTATTCATATGGTACCTATTTTGGAATTCATCTAGTACTCAGTTCCTCCGGTACCAATTATGCGCTCATTCAGTACCAATGTTGTTCTTGTCCGGTAACAACATCAACAACCGTCCGGTACTAGAAATAATTTGAAAATTGGAAATGCTTCTAGAAGCAAATCGGGGGGCTTGGGTTTTGTCCAGAACAATGTCTACATGAGAATACTAGTGAAATAATTCACCCATATCACACTTGTCGACCTCCAACTTAGGGGGAATGATTCTGCAAAAATTAGCAAAAATCTCAAACTGCCAACTTGCGCCTCGATTTGTGTGTAGATGGTATCAGATCTACAAATTATACGATATGGGTTTTGTCTAGAATGTGGAAAATTGAGTAAGAGGTGGGAACGTTTCCAAAATTCAAATTGGTTTAGAATATATGGGTGGATCTCTAACTCAAATCTTCCCAAATTGATGAAAAATGAAAATTTTGGGGATTTATCCTAAAATTGTAAAAAAAAAATCTGAATTTGGGGATTCGGTTTCATCCATTCCTCCATGGATTTTATGTATAAATAAGACCTCATAGGTATGAGGAATGGACAATAATTGTTATGTTGCAGATTGGATTTCTGAACAGACTCTTTTTGTAAACCTACTTGTTGAAGATTAGTGTAAGTTTGAATTCAATGATCTTGTGTGCCTTTTAGAATTTATCATCTGCTGATATAAAAGCTTCCATGTTGGCATCAGCAAGGACCCACCGATCCATCTTGTTAATCTCATTGTAAATTATTAGTATATATTTTTATTTACTGTACTTGTTATTTTGATTTCGTTTTATTTTATTTTGATTTCACTATTAGAATTTATTGTAAAGTGTGGAAGTACAGGAATAGTTTGAGAGTCCATCGTTCGCATTACATGATTGAGAAAATGCAACATCTCATTGAAACCTCTTTTTCGTGTGTAGGAATGAATTACCTTTTCATAATTGTCAAGTTGCATTGATTTACTTTTTGAATGTCATTGGTTTGAAGAAGTGTGCAAAATTAGATAGGGATTGCTTGCAAGTTATTATTGGATTAAGTTGTTACAGGAAATGAGATCATAATCCATATTTCACCTTCATAAGACAATAAATGGAAAAGCATGTTTCCTGTAAGAGAATATTTGGAGTGAATGCATTTTTTAGATTGAATGCTTTAATGTTTGTTTCTATTTTGCAAATCTAGGATCAGGTTGGATTTCCATATTTCACCATACATGAGCCTTTAATGGAGAATCCCACTAAACTTATATTTCTTTTCCAGAATTGATTAGATTACACTTTGAAAACAAACACACAATCAAGACCTCCATCTCTCACCATACATGCACCTATAATGGAGTGTTTTACCCTACCTGATAATTATTTTAAGCTTGATTAAGTTTTCAGAGTGTTAATTTTTGTTTGCATAGTTGTTCCAGGAGATAGAATCACAGTTCATATTTAACTTTCATGAGCCAACAATGAACAAGTCCATCACCTCAGCAATAACTTTAGATCATATGCTTGTTTATGAGTTTTTCTTTCTAAAGTTTGAAATGTGTGGAGAGTGTCATTTTTGAAATGTGAAAATAGAGTGTTGGTTTTTAGATTGTTTTCTTATATAGATTATACTCATCAGACATAGTTAAACCACTTTTTGTTGGCACATATAGTTTACTAACTCTATTGATTATGTATCTTGGTCGATAATTTGTGTTTGGTAATATATTATACATATAATTTCACCAACGGAAAGTTAGAACAAAAAACAATCAATCATGTCCATACAATAATAAGGACAAGCAGAGAATTCAGGCTGAATGCCAACATTCAAGATTTTAATATGGGTGATATCATATGTATTTAGGCTTTGAAGTAAATGTTTTACCTAAGAATACATGGCAATGTATGGGAGAACCCACACTAAGCTATTCACCTGTCCAACTGAAATTAGTAAATCAACACATAGTGCTACCAATTGGAAGGCTTAAAGGTGTGACAATAGATTTGGATNTTGAAGTAAATGTTTTACCTAAGAATACATGGCAATGTATGGGAGAACCCACACTAAGCTATTCACCTGTCCAACTGAAATTAGTAAATCAACACATAGTGCTACCAATTGGAAGGCTTAAAGGTGTGACAATAGATTTGGATGGAGTGCGCACTATGATGGATTTTGAAGTAATAGAGATAGTGTTGGGTATGTGTTATATTCTTTGCATGTGTGTGTGTGTGGGCACGTCAGATTCGACAACTGCTTGTGATGATCCCTCTAGTAGTTTCCTTTGTGTCATGTGTGTCAGGCGCTTTCCTAGGGGGGTCCCAGGGGGGGGAAGGTATGCCCCCCCCTAGTTATGNAGTTTTTGCTATTTTTAGCGGATTTTTCTATTTTTAGTGGTTTTCTAAATTAATCCTAGATTAAGGGATTCAGGTTTTGGTATCTACGAAATACCTAAAAACATTTTCTATATTGTATGGTGAATGGTGAAATTCGATATAATGAATATAAGAAAGGTTTTCCCAGTTGAGGGTTTCCGGTATAAAATCTTTGTGTACTCTGTGTATGAGCCATTGATTAAATTATGTTTTTCTTAAGAATATATATGCATTGCTTTACTTCTTAGGTTTAAAACTTACATGTGGTATCAAAGATATTTTTTTGCTTCAGAGGGATGCCTTTGTTGTTGAGGGTTTGGCTCGATCTTGATAGATCAATTTTATCTTGGGTTTGAGATAAACCTGGGTTTAGTGGGAGCTTTTTCAGTGGTGATTTGAGTGCAAAAAGAGGAATGGAAAGCTCTTCTAGAATCGAGATAGAGAAGTTCAATGGTAAAAACTTTGAGCTATGGAAGTTGAAGATGGAGGACCTTCTTGTAGACAAAGAACAATGGATCGTTGTGGATCCTGGTACACATCCTATTGGTACACTGTCTGCTAGCACATAGGCTACTGGTACACAACCTACTAGTACACAAACTATCAGTACACCACCTACTATTATGTCGAAGGAATATTGGAAGAAGTTGGACAGAAGAGCAAGGAGTACTATTCGACTCTGCCTGGCAGATTCGGTGTTGTTGAATGTCTTAGGAGAATCTATAGCCAAGGAATGATGGGATAAGTTGGGGAATTTGTATCAATCAAAGTCCCTAGTAAACAAGTTTTTTGTTCGAAAGAAGTTGTATCATCTTAGGATGGAAGATGGAGATTTTGTGACAGAACATCTAAATTCCTTTAATAATCTGGTAAGTCAACTTGTCTCTGTTAATATTACGATTGCAGAAGAAGATAAGTGTATTAATTTGTTATGTTCTTTTCCAGACTCTTGGGATAATCTGGTTGTAACAATAGGTAGTACCACTCAATCTACATTGAAGTATGAGGATGTAGTTGCATCCTTGTTATCTGAAGAGATGAGGTGGAAAAACATAGATGGTCATAGCATAGATTCTTTATTTGTAAGAGGTCGTACCCAAGATAGGAATCTTGGTAAGTCTTCGGGGGGGATCTAAATATACAGGTAGATCTAAGTCTCCAGGAAAATATTTGAGGAAATGTTGGAAGTGTGGTAAAACAGAGAATTATAAGAAAGACTGCAAGTCTAAGAAGGTTGAAAAGCCAAAGGGATCTGATAGTACCTCTTCCACAGAGACAAAAACCTCCACTGAAGAAGGAGGTGATGTTTACCTGGCATCTACAGGTACACATGAAGACCATGATGTATTCTTTATCGACTCAAGTTCATCATACCACATGACTCCTCATAGGGAGTGGTTCTCTGAATATGAAAAATATGATGGTGGTGATGTATTCCTAGGAGATGACTCGACAACAAAAATCATGGGATGTGGAAGGGTTAAGTTTCTGCTAAAATATGGAAGGATTAGAACACTCCTTGTGGTTCTTCACATTCCAAAACTAGCAAGGAGCCTAATATCTGTAAGAAAGTTGGATGATGCAGGAGTGAATATTGTATTTGGAAATAACACTTACAAGATAATATGAGGAGAAATGGTGTTGATGAGGAGAGTTCAGTGTGGAAATTTGTACAATTTTTTAGGAAGCACTTATACAAATGGGTGCAACATTTCTGTTGTCCCTGAGAAGAGAGATGAAGGATACAAGATCAATATTGTCCCAGAAAATAAGACCATGATGTGGCATCAAAGACTGGGGCATATTGGAGAAAAGAGCCTTCGAACACTACATGGTAAAGGTATGGTTGAAGGTATGGCTATTTTCACTCTGGATTTTGATTTTTGTGAACATTTCATATATGGTAAACAAAATCAACTAAGATTCCCATCTGGTGCTACAAGAGAAAAGGGGATCTTAGAGTTGATACACAGTGATGTGTTTGGACCTGTGCTTGTTCCATCACTAGGTAAGTCTGTGTATTATGTTTCATTCATAGATGATTTTTCAAGGAACACATGGATTTATTTTCTTAGAAAGAAATCTGAGGTATTTGATAAATTTAAAGAGTTTAAGGCTTTGGTAGAAAATCGAACATAGAAGAAAATAAAGGTATTGAGAACACATAATGGTGGAGAATTCTGTAGAAATGAAATAGAAGAATTATGTAAGAAGTGTGGTATATCAAGGTAGAAGACTACTCCATACACTTCTCAACAAAATGTTGTTGCAGAAAGGATGAACAAGACACTGATGGGAAAATCAAGGAGCATGCTAAGCGGTGTTGAGTTAGGACAGGAATTCTGGGCAAAGGAAGTGGGTACAACATGTTACCTGGTCAATCGATCACCCTCGTCGGTGTTTCATGATAAAAATCCACATGAGGTATGGACTGGAAAGAAACCCTCTCTTCAACATCTTAGAGTGTTTAGTTGTGATGCTTATGTACATGTTCCAAAGGAAAATAGGAGTAGGCTGGATGAAAAGGTTGAAAAGTGTATCTTTATTGGTTATAAAGATGGTGTGAAAGGTTATAAGCTTTGGAAACTAGAAACTAAGAAGAATGTTTACAGTCGAGATGTTGTTTTTTGAGAGGTAAAATATGTTTCCAAATAGGAATTCCTACCAAGGCCAAAACAACCTGAGAAAATAGAGCTAGAGTTGGATGATGCAAAATCCAAATCATCTAAAGAAGATGAAGCAACAGAAAAATAATAAGAACCTTATACCCTAGTATTAAGAATATCAATGAGAGAAAGAAGGCAACCAGAAAGGTATAGTCCACCTGATTTTCCTTCCAATTTTCCTTTATCTATTACTGATGACGATCCCAGAACTGTTAGGGAAGGTGAATTCAGAGGATAGTAAACTATGGAGGAATGCCATGGTTGAAGAAATGGATGCCTTGGATAATAATAAGCCACGGGATATAGTTGCGTTGCCAGTTGGAATAAAATATGTTGGTAGCAAATGGTTGTTCAAGAAGAAGTTTAATGCAGAAGGAAAAGTGGAGAAATACAAATCTCGACTAGTAGCAAAAGGCTATTCCCAGGTAGAGGGAATTGCCTTTGGTGAGATTTTTTCTCCTATTGCTAAGTTAACTTCTATTAGATTTATTTTATCTATTGTTGTTTCTTTTGATATTGAAGTGGAACAGATGGATGTGAAGACAATATTCCTACATGGGGATTTGAAAGAAGAAATCTACATGAAGAAGACAGAAGGCTTTGTAGTGAAGGGAAAGAAAGAGTTGGTATGTAAGCTAAAGAAGTCCCTATATGTTCTGAAGAAATCACCTAGGATGTGCTACCAAAAGTTTGATACATACATCCTTGAATTGGGATTTGTGAGAAGCAGGGCTGATCAATGTGTATATTCCAAGCAGGTTGGTAATCACTTAATTTATGTAGTGTTGTATGTTGATGACATGTTGTTGGTAGGAAATAATATGGATGTTATCAAGGAGGTGAAATCACAGCTATCCTCCAAATTTTACATGAAGGATCTCGGTGCTGCTAACTTCATTATGGGAATGGAGATTAAAAGAGATCATACAAATAGGAAACTCTAGTTGAATCAGATAAAATATGTTGAGACTATATTGCACTCTAGATTTTGATTTTTGTGAACATTGCATATATGGTAAACATAATCGAGTAACATTCCCATTTGGTGCTACAAGAGCAAAGGGGATCTTAGAGTTGATACATAGTGATGTGTTTGGACCTATTCATGTTCCATCACTAGGTAAGTCTGTGTATTATGTTTCATTCATAGATGATTTATCAAGGAACACATGGATTTATTTTCTTAGAAAGAAATCTGAGGTATTTGATAAATTTAAAGAATTTAAGGATCTGGTAGAAAATTAGACAGAGAAGAAACTAAAGGTATTGAGNGTGTTGTATGTTGATGACATGTTGTTGGTAGGAAATAACATGGATGTTACCGAGGTGAAATCGCAACTATCCTTCAAATTTGACATGAAGGATCTCAATGTTGCTAATTTCATTCTGGGAATGGAGATTAAAAGAGATCATGCAAACATGAAACTCTGGTTGAATTAGAGAAAATATGTTGAGACAATATTGTAGAGGTTTAATATGCATGGAAGTAAACTAGCCAAGGTTCCTATTCCTATAGGTGTAAAGTTATCTGCATATTAGTGTTCCAAGACACAGGAAGAAGAAGAGTACATGTCCCATGTTCTGTATGGCAGTGCAGTTGGCATTTTTATGTATGCAATGGTCTGTACTAGACCGAACATTGCACATGCAGTGGGAGTTTTGAGCAGGTATATGTCAAAACTAGGGAAGGAGCATTGGACAGTAGTAAAGAGGGTCTTTAGGTATCTTTATGGCACTACCAGTTATGGATTGTGCTACCAAGGAAGACCAGGATTGGACAGAGTGGTGGACATACATGGCTTTTTTGATGCAGAATGGGCTGGAGATCTGGATCGCATAAGATCTACAAGTGGGTATGTGTTTAACCTACTTGGAGGAGAAATCAGTTGGATGAGAAAAAGGTAGGTTATAGTGGCACTCTCAACTACAGAAGTTGGATACATGGAAGCCACTCATGCAAGCAAGGAAACAGTATGGTTACAAAGATTGTGTTCATGTATTGGGTTGGTACAACAAATAGTGATATTAGATTGTTACAGTCAGAGTGCAATCTTCCTGGAAAAGAACCCAGCTTATCACTCAAAGACAAATCATAATGATGTTCAGTATCACTTTGTGAGAGACATGGTTGAGGAAAATAAGGTGTTGCTGGAAAAGGTTGACACTTTGAAAAATGTTGCAGATTCATTGACAAAGTCTAAGAGCAAAGAAAAGTTCTCCTGGTGTAGATTAACAATGGGCATTGTTGCCCTGGATTGTTGACTATATAATCCCCTAGACCCCTGGATGCAAAGAAAACAACAAGTGGGAGATTATTGGGTATGTGTTATATTTTTTGCATGTGCATGTGTGGGTGCATCAGATTCAACAACTGCATGTGACGATCCAAGAAAAGAAACAAGGGGGGATAAGGATTTGTGTATATCTGAGGAAAATGACTTATGCTTGCTTACATGACCCTTTCCCTACCCCTTTTACAGATGAGGTATTAGAGAATGTGAGAGGCTAGGAAGCATATTCATTTACAGATGGATTCTTAGGTTACCATCAAATCAAAATAGATCCAGAGGAAATGTATACGACTACTTTTACTATAGAATGGGCATCCTACCAAGATACACTCATGTCATTTGGGTTGAAGAATGCACCAACCATATTTTCAAGAGTAGTCATAGATGCTTTTAAGGAATTCATACATAAGTTTCTAGAAGTATATCTAGATGAATGGACTCTATATAGTCTATTAAAAGATCATGCATAAGTGTTAAGACTCATGTTGGAAAGATGCAGGAAATGTCAGATCTCATTGAATATCAAGAAATGCATTTTTGGGACATCTTTTGGAGTATTTTTAGGACATATAGCGTGTAAACAAGGGTTACTAGTGGATCCTTCTAATATTTCAATCATTTCAAATTTACCACCACCAAAGTATGTGTGCTAGTTAAGAGAAACACTGGGACATACAGGCTATTACAAAAATTTTATAAAGGGTATGCGCAGATTACTGAACCAATGGAAAAATTGTTAAAGAAGGACACCAAATTTCAGTGGAATGAGGACTTTCAACAAGGATTGGATAGCTCAAAATAAAATATGGTCACAACACCTATATTAGTATTCCCAGACTAGGAAAAGACATTTCATGTGCATGTAGATGCATCATCCATAACACTTGGAGAAATTTTGGTAGTGCCGGGAGCAGGGTACTTAGACCATCCTATAGCCTTTGCGAGAAGAAAAGTGTTAGAATTAGAGAAGAATTACATCACCAAAGAAAGAGAAGGATTATCCATGGTATATGCACTTCAGAAGTTCGGCATTATTTACTGGGTAAACACTTTAAAATGTTCATAGACCATAATTCCCTCAAATATCTAATCAACAAGCTAGTGTTGGGGGGGAGGATATGTAAATGTCTATTGTTATTCCAAGAATTTGATTTCAAAGTAATAGTCAAAGCAGGGAAGTTGAATGTAGGACCTGATCACCTGTCAAGGGTAACTAATGGAGAAGAACCTACTAACTTGGAAGGCAACTTCCTTGATGCACAACCATTTTCAGAACAGGTATCGAATGAATACTTCGTTGATAGTATTGAATAATTAAGTACAAGGATTGTTTTTATAACCCTAATTTGCACTAAACATGCATACCTAGTAGCAGGCCATCTTACTTACTATTTTTTCCAAGCCAATACTCAACAGCTCTTCTTAAAAACCATTTTTTTGAAGATCTATGTGCCCTGCACCACTACTGCCCACGTATGTATGCTAGTTGTACCACTACTTCCCATGTACGTATGCTATATGCACCATTACAACCCGTGTATACCCACAAAAGTTGCAAAAAATAAAAAGTTGCAAGGGAATGCGGGCTTTTGGGTAGTTTCCTAACCAATTGACCGCCCATAGCCCGTCACCCAATCGAATAACTATATTTTTGGCATATAAAAGAAGGTATTGGGGTCCCATTCTAGGGAGAAGCATGAAAGCAGTGAAACTCTGTCCATTTCCTAATCCCCCCTTGCCCCAAGAATTTGTAGCCACTTTGTGAGTTTGAGCCAGAAATCCCCATTCTTTCCCTTTTTCCTCATCCACAAACCTATGCCTATTCTCTAGACATAAGTGTGAGAGAAGAAGGATATGTGGAAGCAATTGGAGCTTGGTGAAGAGGAACCTAGGACCAGGTTCGAGGAGCAATCATCAATCTTGTTTTGTAAGTGACATTATGAGATTAATTTAAAGAAGTTCTTTTGCCATCCCACCATATGACGTGTTTAATCTGTATGATTGATTTACATTTTGTTATGACACCTAACCCATTAATCCATATATAGAATGCTTATTCATAGTTTCTTGTTTGTCTTTTGGTGAACGTAGGTCAGCCTTGGGAGGAGATTTGTAGTCAAGAAACGACCAAACGCATTGGGATCGACACCGGATGCGGAGTTTAAGGTAAGACTATCGGATCTCTATAATTTGTACTTTATATATGAATGTGGGGTGTTGTCAGGATAGTGGTTAAGGGTAGGAGACTTTAGACAGATAGCTTTGCCTGCACTTTAGAACCCTAGTGTAGTCCATAGGGGGGTTTTCCCACTATAGCATAATTGGCGAACATAATGGGGAACCTCTAGGATTTTTAGGGGATTTCTGTTTTTGGGTATTTTTAATTGATTTATTTACTGTTTTTTTAGTTTCAATAAGTTTCTATGTCTTTAATGGATTTTGGTCTACCATACTAGTACTCCTTGCCTGCGATTGACTGTTAATTTTTCATTTTTAGAGAAGTCATAGAGATGTACGCGGACTGCAGTGGGTTTTCACGCATACATATGTGCCCTATCTTTGGACAACCCATGTACATACGTAGGTTGTTGAAGTATCAGTTGTGTGCCCGTGTCAGGAAAATCTTTTTAAAGAAGAGGCAGTCATCCTCTTCCCTGTGAAGCCATTTTTCTCAGAGGTTTTCTTGATTTAGCACTGGTCTCTATTTCATACAGTCTTTGGCCTAGGTTTGATAGCAATTAGATTTTTCTTTATCAAGATTTCTTGTGTTTTCTTGATTAGGGTTTGAGACATGTTTTGTGATTTTTTCTGATCAACTTGTTTAGTATTGAGTTGGTTTTTTGGTCTCGTCTTGTCTTCAATTTTCCCTTTTCACTTTCTTTAGAATAAAAGAAAAGAATTCATTTTCAAGTTTCTTATTTTGGAGCGTAACAAAAAAAAGGAAATTTTCAGTTTCTTGTTTGGCTAAGTAGTTAAGTTAGTTGTTTTTTCAGGAAGAAGAGTGCTTTCTTAAGTTCTTTATTGAATACTAGGACTTTAAGTAAATCGTAGTCGAGCGAAATTTATTTTTGAGTTTTTTATTTTAAAAGATCTTAGAGAGAAAAGTTAGTTAAAGAGTGTTCAATTTGCAAATCTTTGTTTATTGAAGAAGAAGTAATTTTGTTTCCAGCATTTGTTCTTCTCTTTCATCTCTTAACAAACACCATCAGTTTCATTTCCATTCCTTTGAATTAAGATAAACCAATTAAAATTAACTCTTAATTAAAATTAATCAGACTTTGTGTTTGTAGGGTCCATTAACTAGATTAAGCTAGAGCTTTGATTTAGGTTGGAGAGGAAACTCTTCAAGGCTATAAAAAAAACATAGGAGTCTGTGCTAGGGAGTGAAAATGTCCAGTAATGTGGAAACTATCCGAGACCCCACTCTAACACAGAGGATAAACATGAGGTCATGTGTGGAAAGGTAGTGAAGATAACCCCTCCAAAGTCAGACCAATCGTAGCAAAGGAACACATATAGAGGACTTGTCTTGGGATTATGTTGATTGCATTTTCCACGAAGCTTCGTGGGTCTCAAATCCATTCAAGGTCCTTAGTCGTATTTTGTAACACTTTCTTTTGATACCCTCAATCAGTTTCAGGCTTGATACCCTTCTCATTACGGTCCACCCGACTATCGACTATACCCACCTCGTAGTCGTTCACAAGCTGGAAACCTAGTTGTTTTTTATTTTAGGGACTAACATAGGTGACTATGGGGGCATGCCTTGTAGAGTATACCCGAATGGTGCTTATGTGTTTGAGTTTCACTTGCACTGATAAGTTGCTCTAGTGTTGGTTGTTGTAACTGCTCTTCCAACTAGTAATAGTGGTTTTCTTGCTGTATCTCATAGGAAATTTTTCTAGTGCGTGTTTTACTCTTCAACGATAGAAAGCCTTAGTGTGTCGTTGATCCTATCACACAGTGGAAGATCAAGATCTCTGCCATTTGTGAAGGCTTTTGGGCCTTCCGCCGGTAAATGTGGAGCCACTACCACCACCGGGAAGGCAAAGACTTGACCAAGAAGGGTAATTTGAGGTGATCGAACCATAGGAAGTTGTACCCAAGCCATCTCTAAGAGAAGAACATTCATTTCCGGAGGGACCAACTGTCTCTGAACTTGGAGCAGAATCTCTCGGTATGTATCACTCTTCGATCATTGACTTGTCGGCACCACTCCTGATACATATTTCCCCTCCAAGGGTAACACATCATGAGCGTCAAATAATCTTACAAGCAGCAATGGAAGAAAATGTTGCTACTTAGTTAGGGAGTCCTCATACTCCCTCTACAGTTGCCACAACCGAGGGAGTTCCGCCTCCTAACTCACCTTCACAGGTCCGGGCCACTATGGTCTCAACTGCCTCTACCTCATTTAATGGTCCAATTCCATCCATGGCGAAGATCACTGCACCGTTTACGCAGAGTGCGATGGGGCCTCCGTTTTCATATGGGATTCCCAACTTTGACACAAACGCGGTCCTCTCTTACTCCATGTTACAGAATTTGGGTCTGGGCATAGGGAGCTCAAACGCTCCTCTGCAAGGGTCCATCGGGGGCACCTCACCCCCTTATAATGATTTCCCTTACGGTGGGGGTCATATACCTTCATCATCTCCCTCGTTCAGCGATGCTCCTTAGCAACCCATTTAGCCGACCATGAACTAAAACCTGTCCGGAGAAGGTAGTCAAGGACCATCTTCTAGTACCACACTTGTGGGTTATTTGTCATTCTCTTTATTCAACACGTTTGGTAACAATGCATTCTCATCAGCTATGACCTCAGCCAAGGGAAACCCTAGTTTTAGATCACAAAATCCTGCGTAGGGTACTATTCTTGCATAGGGGGAACACACTTCTCAAGGACCTTGGATTCCATGGTAGGGATCAGTTCCTGTGTCAGGGATGTTGACCGTGGGAAACCCCTTCCATGGTCAATGGAAACCTGGGCAAGGTTGATGACCTATTCCCATCGGATCGGCCAGGGGAAACCCTTTCTAGAACCTTTGGAACACCATGTCAGGATAAATCCCTTCTCATCCCTCAACTTCCTACTATGGGAGTCAGTAGATGATGTCTTAACAGGTGCATCATCCAAATGTCGTTCTAGGCCATGGTTTTTACTAGAACCTAGGCCAGCTGCCTAACTTTTCCTAGCAACCTGGTGCCAGCCAAAACCCAGGCTCCTATCATCCTGTACATACTCAACAACCTAAGCTACCATTTCTGGAAACTTTGCATTTTCCATACTTGTCAAGATTATTGAATGACCCAATCTTTCATGATCTACGTTGGTCTGACATGCCGACCAAGTTTCCCTCAGACATTCCAAAGTTCGAAGGAAAGCCTAACGAAGATCCAGGCGATCATGTGACCACATTTTATCTATGGTGCTCATCCAATTCTTTGAGGGATGAATCCATTCAATTGCATCTATTTCAACGTACTCTTATCGGAAGTGTCGTGAAATGGTACATCAAGCTCGACCGCTCAAGATACTCTACTTTTGGCGAATTGGAAATGGTTTTTTTTAACCATTTTCAATTACGTGTGAGATACGATGTTGGCACAGAATTGTTGGCCAACTTTGAGAAAACAAAGGCTCACCATATATCTTATCACATCCGAGAACAGCGGTGCCAGAAGAGTTTTATTAAAGTACCAGTTCCACCAGCATTCCTGTTGGAATGGTTCCTTAAGTCTTTGGTACCCCAGCTATCCAAATACGTAGCAACATCGGGGGTATTTTCATAGGAAGAAGCGATAATGAAAGTTCAACAACTAGAGTTGATTTACTCTCATTATGGTTTTATTTATGAATTTTTTCTGGATGCACCACGGTCTATTCTTGATAAGACTGGACATAAGTTTGGACCACATGCTGACGACATTCTTGGTTCAGCACAAGAAAATCCCACTGATCCACTGTCAATCCAATTGTAACAATTGTCAATACAGCAGACAGTGGCCATCCCAACTCCTAGTTTAGTTTCTCCCCCTACTTAGATGTTGGATGCACATAGCGTGCAATCGATGAACCCAAAGGCTAGCCAACAGATCGAAGGGAAGAAAAAAGAAAAAAAAGAAGGTTAAGGTGGATAAGAAACCCACCAATAATGTTGGAGGGGGAAACATAGAGAGAAAGAAGTCGAAGTATCTGTGAAACCTCTATGTGAAAGACCACCTGACTCACCTATTCCCTCAACTTGCGGAGGCCCAAAAGTTATTGGCACAATAGGAGCCTGTAGTGTTAATGAACCCATTTCCTCATGGGAAAAATTTAACTCAAGCCTCTATGAACATGGATGGGGGCGGTCAGGGACCCCCTTCATCATCTAGCAATCCCTCGACTTTGAATGTCTATATGTTGAAAGGTGAAGCCCACATAGCTACTAGGGCACATGATTACAAAATGCCAAGTACTGTCGAAAAGGGAAAAGAAGCCGAAAACCCATCTATTCCTCTCTAGATCAAGAGAACAATGGGTGAAACAATGACACACATCCCAAAAGGGGCATTCAAGAAAGCTTCACATAATCCAAATGCAAGGGCCTCACATAAATACTCTGTGGTGGAGGATTTGTCACAAACCCCTTGCGTGATGCATGCTTTAGAGGTTCTCTAGAGATGCACTTCACAGAGAAAGGCTCTGTTATCTTCCTTAGGATCCACCGAAACATGTAATCTAGGAAATATCATGCTTGATACAACCAACTTGAAACCTCGTCTCCCATACCATGTAGCATTTCAGATAGTAGTGGCTCACCCCACAAAATCGTCTACCTAGAATATTTTTCGTACAGTGGTTGATGAGGGCACCTCAACATGTGTGATGTCATTGGCATGTTTGAAGGCCATTGTCCAACCTGTTCTATCTCCTTTATCTACTCTTCTCATGACTTTCCATGGTCATTCTTTTAGACCACATGGAATCATTCCTTCTTTCCCCGTGTAGTTAGGAGGGAAGACCATGTGTGTTGAAGTTGAAGTGGTCGATGCGCCTCTCGACTACAACCTTATGTTAGGAAGGAGTTGGACATATGCCATGCATGAAGTGGTCACCACAATTTTTCGGGTCTTCTTGTTTCCACACAAGGGTCGAATCGTGACCATTGATCAATTGTCTTTCTCCAGACTTGACCCTTCATCGGGGGCATCCACGGTCTCGATGATTGACAACCCATATCCTGGAGTTGTCAACGTGGGGGTTGGTTTGTACCCACCTTTCATGGGTATGTTTGATTACCTGCCTCCTTCTGGCGATGTCAAAATGATATCAACTATCCCCGACCATCCTAAGGCTGAAATCTTTTCAGTGTCGTCGTTCCGCACGACTTACTTTAATGACCCATGGATTCTTCCTTCCCCATCAGCCATGATGGAAGGGACAGGGAACCATGGCATGCCCATGCCCTTGTATGTAGAAGAAGTTGCATACTCTATAGTCCATCAAACTTTAGCTGACCCTGATCCGACTCCTGCACCATAGTCAGATCCAGTTCTCGAGCATGCCTGGGCTCAAGGTTCCCTTTCCACTATCGATTCCTTAGACTTGGTCTTGCCCTCTAACGAGGTGATTTTAGAGGCATTGACTGGTCTGAATAGACCCTGGGATGATCTCCATCACAGATCATACTTCCTCCCAAAGTTAGGAAGAATAGAGGCAACAAAATTTGTGTTGACTATGACTGGAGATAGGTCTTGTCCTATTAATATCTTCAAAACCATCTCTAAAATGATACCTATTGATATCTTCAAAACCCCTGACATCATGGAGAATGTCTTCATTGGAGCAGGTTGTTCCCCTGAGGAGATTCAAATCTATACATATTTATTTAAATAATTCCATGACGTTTTTCCTGGTCTTATGAGGAAATTCCAGGCATTGATCCAAGAATTGTTGAACATGAAATCATAACTTACCCTGACGCCAAGCCGGTCCAGAAAAATATTCATCTGGTTAATCCCTGGAAAGCAACAATTATTAAGGCTAAAGTAGAGAAACTACTCAAAGTTGGTTTCGTTTACCCCGTCCAATTGACTCAATGGGTGTCAAATCCTGTTCCAGTTAATAAAAACCAGGGTACAATTCGCGTATGCATGGACTTCCATGATTTGAACAAGGCCTGTCCAAAGGATAATTTCCCCACTCCATTTATTGACCAGATTTTCGATGAATGCCCAAGCTATGAGATCTTTTCTTTCATGGATGGTTTCTTGGGATACAATCAGATACAGATGAAACCCAAGGACCAGCATAAAACAACTTTTATCTATCTGTGGGGTACGTTTTCTTATCGCAACGTGCCTTTTGGTATGAAGAATGTTGGAGCCACTTTTAAACAGGCCATGTCTTTTTCTTTCCACGATCTCAAACACCTATTCGAGGCTTATCTTGATGATTTAACATCACGATATCACAAGAGAGATAATCATCCCACACACCTCTGACTTATCTTTGAGCGATGTCGCTACTATAAGATTCTCTTGAATCCAAACAAATGTAGTTTTTGCATGGCATCAGGTCATCTATTAGGTTTCATAGTTTCGACAATAGGGATCATGGTCAATCCTTTAAAGATTGAGGTGATAGTTCAGTTTCCTCCCCCATACACAGTCCCTCCGCTTCAAAGTTTACAGGGAAAAGTGAATTTTTTACAGCGTTTCATCGCAAACTATGTCGAGATCACAAAAGGGTTCATGTGTTTACTAAAGAAGGACATTCCTTTCCATTGGGATGAATCCACTTAGTGTTCTTTCGAAGCATTGAAACACGCCCTCATGTCTGTCCCCCTGCTTCGGCCAACCAATTATAATAAATATTTCTTATTATATTTGGTCACTGCAGAGTCGACCATTGGCATGGTCTTGTTTCAAGAAGATGATTTTCTTGAAGAGAACATGATTTACTACCTGATTCGAGGCTTGGTTGGACCAGAACTCAACTACTCCCATGTTGAGAAACTTGCATTGGAAGAAGTTCATGTTGTCCAATGGTTCCATCACTATATCCTATTTCACAAGACCACCATCATTGTCATTGTGAATCCATTCCAATATGTGTTGACATGAAGCGTAGTCGGCAGAAATATCAGCAGATGGATAGTTATCCTATAGGAATTTGATTTGGATTTTGTTTCAGTGAAATCCAAAAATTCATTGGTCTTTGCAAAACTCATCTCGGAACTTCCGGTTGAGTTAGCTGAGATGTTATACCTGAAGATTCACCTATTAAAGGAGATATGTTTTTTATCACATGTTCAGATCCCTAGTATGGATATATACTAGTATATCTCCAGACTTTGAAGTTCCCTACTTCTGCTTCTCGTGACGAGCGTCGACGTATACACCTTCAGGGAAAAAACTATCTTATTATTGAAGACACTTTGTATCGTCAAGGTATAGATTGCATCCTTCGACGATGTCTCACCCATGAAGAAGCAGAACTCGTACTTAATGACTTCCACACTAGAGCATGTGGTGGTCATTTGTCTGGTTTGGAAACATCCCAAAAGATTCTATGAGCTGGTTACTATTGGCCAACATTAATCAAAGATTGCGTTGAATCGGTCAAGACGTGCCACACATGTCAGATCTTCTCACGAAAGATGAGGGCACATCCTGCTCCAATGTTTCCCGTCATCACAGTTGGCCCCTTCACCAAGTGGGGGATTGATTATACTACATGCCACCCCCCCTCAGCTAGGGGGCACCGTTATATCATTGTAGCAGTAGAATACTTTACCAAGTGGTTCGAAGCTATGCCAACATTCAAGGATTATGAAGAGACAACAACTATCTTCTTGTTCAATCAGATAATAGAAAGGTTCAGCATCCCAAAGGAGAATGTCACTGACCATGGAAATCACTTTTAGAACAAAATGATGTGTGAATTAACATCAAATATTGGGTTGAGGCAAGAAAACTCATCACCTTATTACCCACAAGAGAATGGTCACGAGGAAGCTGTGAATAAGTCACTCAAGACCATTCTACAACGAACGATCAATTCAGCCAAGTCAAATTGGAATTTGATGTTATAATTGGTGTTGTGAGCCTAACAAGCGTCTGTAAAGGCTGCCACTAGTTTCTCACCTTTTCAACTTGTTTATGGGTTGGAAGCGGTCTTGCCTATAAAATTCCAGATCCCATATCTTAAGTTGGAAGTACAGTTATTGCCAAACACTTCACCGCTTGAGGAACGATTATTATATCTCGATCAGCTCGATGAGAAACGACATGATGCAGCCTTGGCTAATGAGTCTCACAATCAAAGAGTCAAGTGTCAGTATGATCGGCCTATTCGTCCTTGGATTTTCTCTAAAGGCGACCTTGTCCTGGTCTATGACCAAGATAAGGATCCCCTGGGGGCAGGAAAATTCAAACCAATGTGGTTCGGACCTTTCATCATGAAGGAAATTTTAAGGAAGGACGCTTATCATCTGGTTGACTTTGAAGGGAAATCTTTAGTGGAGCCTATAAATGGGCTCTACCTCAAGAAGTATTACTTGTAGGTGGGTCACCTTGGGTGACTTCTTGTACATATGTATAGTTCTTATACATTTTTTTAGTTTTCATCCTTTTGGTTTTATGGACATGTCATTTTGATGTCATCTTTTCATTGTGTTAGATGTCAAGTGAATCCAACATGTTTGTTGGATTTGTAGATGGTGCTAGCTGACACACTTGGAGGCTTTCTTTTGTAGCTTGGGTGATTTTCACACCTCAAGGCCAATTGTTATCTTCTAGAGGTATTTGTTTAGGTGATGCCACAAACAATGTCACCAAATACAGTGCAGTAATAGAGTTACTTTGTGATGCCTTGTCACATGGTATCTCTTACCTCCAGGTCTACCTAGACGAACAATTGGTTGTGTCCTAGTTAAATGGGGTTTACCACATTTACAATCCTACTCTACATAGACAATTCCTTAGGTTATGTCTCTTAGAATGTTGTTTTTATTACATTACATATATCCATGTTCCTAGGAGATTGAATCAAATGACAGATACTCTAGCTAATCAAGTATTAGATTGGCATATTTCACACATGTAAAGAAAAAGCACAAACATACACATGTAAATACATTTGTAAATAAATGTATCCCATGAGACATAAAAATATGTATATATATATATATATATATATATATATATATTGAAAGTATCAGAGTACATAGTTGGGCACGAGCACCTCATAAAATAATGAGTTTGGTATATAATGCGGGGCTTATGCCCTCAAAAATATACAAAGAGTTCCCTTGGCACATAAACGATCCACCCTAAGCTAAGCACAAGGCATGTTGACCCTGCCATAGTGGACTACTTCATTTTCCAAATGCCAAAATAGTTGGACCTAGGTCTGTGGCACCCCAACAACATGAGGATGCATAGATGGCAGGAGATCCTCAATCTCAGCCATAGGCACAATACACATGACTGCGGATAGGTTCCACTCCACTCACCTCAAAACTCTCTTAGCCTCTTCGGCTAGAGGTACACCCGTTGTTGTTGTTGGTTCAGCGGTTGTTGTTGCTGCCTCTAGTCATGAATGGAGCCTGCTCCATGCAAAATCAGTTGGACACACTGGTCCCACATCTATACATAATAGATACATAGTTTTCAGGTGCTCTGGTACATATAAAAAAATGATATATATAAAAGAAATAAAAAATTAAAAAACTTTTAAAGAAAAACATACCTAATTCTCCTCGCTCCGCTCCGGGAGGTACGTGCATGTCAGGATCTTTGGAGAAGTTGATCCCGACATAGGGGTAGTCCTCTATAGCCTGAATTTACCGAGACCACCAGTCAAAAAATGTATCATCGAAGGCCTCGATGGTCCTCCCTTCCCCCCTGTCGTGGAAACAATGATGCCCACCTTCACACTGCTGGGAAGGAGGCCACGTGCCCCTATATAGTCTCTCGGGGACTAAGACTGGGTACCCTCTCGAAGAAGAAAGAGAAAAGAACAGTCCTGAACCCGAAGTTCTTTTTGTTTCACCCATGACACTCTGTGAGCTATCTCTTCATGCACTCTATCATGGTTGTACTCCAATCGAACACTCATGCATTTAAGCATTGTACTTCACAATTCATATGCACTCGAGAGGTCTAATGTGAAGCCACAAATCTAGTGATCCACCCAATAAGTAAAACTATCACTTTTAGTGATAGGTTGGTGATTTTGTGGATCGGTACCTCGAAACCCACTTTATCTGTTCCGACCTCACAGTGTAGTCGAATCAACTCGTAAATGTTGTGAGGCCCAAAGGAAAAATCATGAAGGTTGACTCATTCACCTCTCCTCGAGAGGCTAGTCAGAAACTAAACATCTTTAGTCGTTGGATTCAACGACTGTCCCTTGAGCATGAAAGCCTCGGCGTCTGGGTGCCAGTAATCCAACAAGGCATTCGGTAGCCTAGGTTGTGCCTGCATGAGTACACTGAAAGAATTTCCACAACCCACATTGCTTTAATGCGACAACAACAACAGGGTCTTCCTCGACCATTGAATCAATGTCTTCATGCTCTCTCTCTCTCCAATGGACATACATCCTACAAAATGACAAGCTCAAAGGAGAATCAAATGATGCATTTTCATTTTTTCATATATTTGAAGATGTACATGGGTTGTATTGAGGATAGTCGTGTTTGTACATGGGAAAATTTTTCACTACCCACATGCATATGTGGGTTTTTCTTGAACAGACCGCGTACATATAGGGCTGACCTTTTTAAAGGTGTTCACCTCTCCAAAAAACAAAAAGAAATGGAAAAAAGGAAATTGGGAATGAAAGAGGGACTAGATTGTACTTACTTGGTCCAAGCAGAAATTTGTTTCATCCATTGAAGCTCCCGTAATCAACTTCTTTCACAAAGGGGTGTTTTTGTCTTTTTGGTCAATTCTCAATTTGCAATGGTGATAATGAGTTGCTAGCCTCTATTTATAGACTTTTTTGGCTCTTTTTGTCATTTTTTGACCCCCTTTGTTATTTTTTCTGCCTTGAAAATCATGTAACGTGGTTCTTGCGTTTCTCATTGGATGTTACAATACACTTTACTTTTGGTTCGAAAAACGTTTTGGGAGTTGGGGCACTTTTATGGACCTTCAGGTGAAAATTCATTTTTTCCAACTTTGTGCATTTAATTTAGGATTCCACCTCCACTTGTTGCACCTCGTTGTCTTTTTCTCTTTACCATAGGATCGACCCCACCGAATTGCATCATGGAACTGTCATTGTTTCTCTAGAAGTGTCGTAATTTAGTGGTAGATCCTACCCTCACATGGATTCCCTAGGTAGATCCTAGTCGCATTTTGGTGTCCATGCTGTCGCTAATGACTATAGGCTCGGCAGTCCTTTTAGTCTTGTGTTGATTATGAGTTTGAACCTCCACATATCTGATATATTTTCACTCTTGGCCTAACCCTCAGGACTCCCAAAAAACAAACGGGTCTTATTTTAACACCTTTTCAGACCCTCTAAACATGAAAAGATTCTCAAGCGATCTTGTTTCCCCTCACGCTCGCCAAACTAAAATTTTAAGGCACGTCTGTCCGGTGGTAGTTTACCCCTTTTTCGGTCTGAATGGTCAATTATACGAACAAAGGTATACTCTAGGAACTTTGGTTTGCTAGAAGAGTATTCTCATGTATAAGTTTAACCCTTTTTCGGGCCTGAGGGACTAAAATTATGAAAAAGGAACCCCCACTGAGTCCATAGTTAAGCTCTTTTCAAAATCCTTAAAAGTGAAAAGATCATCGAGTGAGATTGTTTCTTCACACTTGTTAAACCAGTCTAGAAGAACATCCATTACGAAGTCCATAGTTAAGCTCTTTTTCAGAATCCTTAAAATTGAAAAGATCGTCGAGTGAACTTGTTCTTTCACACTCGTTAATTGGTTTAGAAAAACATCTACTGGAATGAGTTTACCCATTTTTTCGGCCCGTAGCTTAAAAAGGAAAAAGGTACACCTCAGGAGATTTGTCTCACCGAGAATGTTCTCCTCAATAAATTTCACCTTCTTTGGGCTAAGGAGACTAAATATAGAAAAAGGCAGTGAGTCCATAGTTAAGCTCTTTTTAGACTCCTTAAAATTGAAAAGATTGTCGAGTGATCTTGTATTTATCACACTCGTTAAAATTGTTTT
Organism: Picea sitchensis; assembly: GCA_010110895.2. Classification (NCBI taxonomy): domain Eukaryota; kingdom Viridiplantae; phylum Streptophyta; class Pinopsida; order Pinales; family Pinaceae; genus Picea; species Picea sitchensis. Next base: position 52,817 of record SNQJ01S0045327.1, on the reverse strand, counting down.
GAATAGACGTCTTTTTGGTGCTAATTTATCCCTTTTTCGAACTGACTAGACTATCTTCGAAAAAGGTACCCTAATGGAGTCTTCTTTTGTGCTTTCTCAGACTCTCTAAAAATGAAAAACCATCAAGCTTACCTTCTCTGGGAGCATTTCAAATTACATTGAAGGATGTTATCATTGTGTCTTGTTAATCACATTTGCATTCCTACGTCTTTGTGCTAATGTCGGCTCCATGTGGCTCTCAACTAAACCTTTTAAGCATGCCTTATACGTAATCCTTGTAGCATTTTGCCTCTGCGTCTTGACACCTTGAACCATGGAGGAATTTTTCCGAGTGTCCTTTTCCTACACATATTTCCTTTCTCTTAGCATCTGTGTGTTCCTTGCACTTGGACCTAGTATGCTTGTGACACTCGTTCCTCCTTTGTAACGTAGCATTCTTTTATTCGTTTTCAAGCTTTCAAAATATTGAAAAAGACAAAAACAAAAATCAAATATACCCCAAAAAGAGGATGGGAAAAGTATTTTCTTTCTATGGTAGCACAATGAGTTTCCCTTGGACAAAGCACATCCTTTGTTTGTTCGTCAAGCTCTGGGATTTAATATGACCTTAGGGAACTGTTCTTGTAACATAGAGTTGTGTCTTCCTTCATTTGGTTATTCTTCCAAACATGTGGAGAGTTTACATTGCCTCCTGCATCGTGAACTTATGTCAATGTCATGTTGCCTGAGTCTCATCTTTCATCATGCTATTTTACAAGGGATGTTTTAACCAACTTAATTTGGCCCTTTTGCAGTTTGTATCTTGTCCTCATGTGACACAGATGAGGTCTCACCTATCACCTTGTAAAGTCTCTTTTCCTGACCTCCTTCTCACATGATCGTTCTAATCCCACCTTCTGCTGAGCTGAAGCGGATCTTTAGATCCCAAAATGGAATCCTTGATAAACACCCGATCCACAGGTCCTTTTTTTTCACCTCCTCTCGCACGGCCTCTGCACCTAGCCGTGGTGATCCCCGACTCTCTATCGGGGTTCGAGGTTTCGTAAATCTCGTTGTGAAAAACCTTTGTCCTCGTGAATCCCCGATCTTCGATTATCGATAAGCTCTCTATTTCCCTTAGCCCCTCCTGGCTAGGCCCTTGGCTCATGTGAACAATTCCATAAGACCACCGCTCTATTTCTCCCTGTTGGGACTTCGGGTTCTAATTTCCCGATGAGCTCTTCGTGTGCTAGCCCTCCTGGCTAAGCTCTCACCATATGACCACTGCCATGACCGTGATCAATCCTCCTATCAAGGTTTCATGATTTGTGATGTCGTGATGCACATGTTTTCACAACCCCCGATCCTCCGATTCCTGCTCACGATATTTGACCTGTCAATGGTCCCTTCACCATCTCAAAGCTCTGCCACCTGTCCTCCTCTGTCGGATCCTGTGTGGCCCACCTCCGTCGCAATCGGGAAATCGCGTATCGCAATTTCAAAGTGTGCAAACCACTTGTCACAGGAATCACCAATTCTCCGATGCACAAACCTCCGATGGATTCTCCCCTGTCAGGATTCTTTCGATAATGCTGACAGTTGCCACGCGTCCCTCCAAATAGACGATCCTAATTTACTCTCGGGGTTTCGGGACTTTCGATGTCCTGAATTCCTTGTCTTCAGGAACTCTGATTTTCCCATTGGCGATATGTCGACTCGCTCTGGATCTCTAACACCTGTCCTCCGATGATGGATGGCTAAGATCCCTCCTCAGGGTTCGTGACTTCAAGTGTCCTGAGTGCCTTGTCTCCAGGACTCGCGAAACTCCGATTTTCGATTTGCCGATGGGTGACCTCCTGTCGGTTCTCTTCCGTGATGGCGTCAATTCGCTACCACACATCCTCAATAATGGATGGTTTAGATCTTATCGTTGTTACGAGACCGGCAAAGTCCCGATGCCTGGTGCCTCAGATCTCCGGAACAGACGATCACGTGACACGTGCCCCTCCTCAGACGGACGACTCAGATTCTTTCGTTGATTCGGGGTTTTTGATGCCCCGACTTTTATGACCTCGATAAATCCTATTTCCCAATGGACGATATCTCGATGCCTGTCAGGACTCCTCTCCTCCTGTTCATGAGGTTAACTCTCGCGCAACTCCTGCAGATCCGACGGTTGTCGGGGATTCTGAGCAAAATCCAACGGCTCAGATCCTTTTCTCCTGTGCGCTCCTCCTCCAGAGGCTAATCTTCGTGCAACTGCTCCTGATCCAATGGCTGACAGGATTTCTATATGAGATCCGACAGCTATCGGTCTCCTCCTCCTGCAGGCACCTCCTGAGCTCCTCCTGGACGCTTAATACCAATGGTCCAAATCTGTTCTTCTGCCAATCCGATGGATGACGCTGCTCTTTCCGAGCTTATTCTGCTCTTTCTTCCCAGACTTGGGAGAAATTCACATTCCCAAAGGCCTCGACCTTTTCTTCATCTCCGCGAACTCCACGAATATGAGTTCTACTATGCATGTGGAAACATTGTTCCTCCTGAGATTCTGCAGACACTCAGACCCCTTAAGGGATTTTGTCTTTCTTCTCCCATAGATGGAGAATATGGACACCCTTTTGGTTATCCTTTGCCCAAGCAACCTCTTGCTGAGCCTTCTGGGTATTCAGTAACCCCGCGAAGATCCCTCAATGGATTCTTCTTCCAACTCCAGAACTCAAAGAGTTCTCTTCACTTCTATGCCTGCCTGCACACTGTCTCGACGCCCTCCTGGCGGAGTATCTTCTCTTCCACAGAACATCCAACAATTCTGGTTTCCTTCTGTGCACTCCCTGCACTGGCTCAATGACCTCCTGGCAGATCTTCACAGAACTCCTCAGAGCTTCTGTCTGAACTCACAACAGAGTTCCTTTGACTGTGCACCACTATACACATGCTCAATGCCCACCTGGCAGAGCTCTATAGAAACCCTCAATGATTCTGTCTTCTAAACTCACAGCAGAGTTCCTTCAACTGCACCTTGTGCATATGCTCAATGCCCACTTGGAAGAGCTCTATAGAATTCACAGTAGAATTCTATCTGCAACTGTGTTTCTCCTACACAGCCTTGCCTCCAAGGTATTCAAGAACCTTGAGGTCTTTCTCCTGAGTTGTTGACTTCAGTCCTGTGCCTCAACATGTCTTTGTCTGACTACTCAGAGTTCAGAAGTGCATCCTCTGTGCACTGGTATTCAGAGACCACAGTCCTCTGTCATGCCCTCATGGAATGAAGCCTCAAAGACCTCCATTGAATCACACAAACTCCTACAGAATGCATCCACATAACATACCTTCACAGCATATACACAGAACACACACAGACATGCATATAAGACAGAATAATGCAGGAAAAAATTCTCTGTTTATATTAATGAATGGCGAATGCCTGTAATTACAATGTGTTCTCGAGCTCTCTCTGGCTCTACAACTCAACCATACTACCATTCTAACTCAAAATGAGATATCAAGATCTCTTTTCCTGAGGGGCTCATCGAGCGCTTCCCTCCAGGTTCACCTACTCTAATAAATTACATTCAATGGTTGTCTAGTCCAGCACCTGGATCTAGATCTCAACCGATCTACAATAAAGGATGATCTACCTAACGCCTGCTCAAAGGCATGGTTTCCATGGCTCACCATCCTAAGACATTAAATTACATTGAATTTCAAATTCAAAATGAAGTTGCACCTCTCTTCATCCCTTGAATACATTTGTGATGACGTGGTTGGCTGGCTGGCTGGCTGCATGGAGAGATGCTCCTACATAATAATCCACAGCTGCAAAAATCATGAGCTCCTTCTCATGAGCTTCCCCTATAGCTGTTGGAAATCCTCCTGGATCCCAAATAAGTCTTTGGAGCTTTCCATCTACTCCATTCTACTGATGTTGCTGCTGCTTCTGCATTGCTGCTGCTGCTGTTGCTTTTCTGCTTGGCCTCTCCTCGCTGATAGTTTCTGTTGATCTCAACATCAACCTTCTGATGTCCTCTATCACTTCATCCAGCTGCTCCAGTGGCTGGTCCTGTTGTTGCAGTCTCCTCAGCTGCAAAAATTTATGGCCATTGGGAAGATCATCATGATCTCCTACGCCTTCCTCATCTATTTCCAACTTCACCTGTTGGATGTGCCTTCCCTGCACTCTCACCCTTTCTTCCAGAGCTTCTATCTGCTACCACAGCTCAGCAAAACATAAGCTATCTGCCTCTTCCTCCTCTGCTTCTGCAACCTCCTCTGTTGCAGTCTCTTCAGCTTCAATGCTGAATGTGTTGAGCCATTCCTCGGAATGCTCACTCTTCTCTTCTTCGTCTTCTGCTTCTTCTTCTACTGTTAGCTCCAATGCTACAACTTCTTCAACTTCTGCTCATGCTTGGGAAATCTCAAATACCTGCTCCAATTCCTCCTCTTCGACAGTCATCTCCAGCTGTGACTGTTCTTCTGTTGTTGCTTCACCTGCAACACAACTTTCTGCCTCCTCCTGGGCACATGGTAGGAATACTCTAATTCCCCCAATCATCAGAATATCATCCTGACCTCTCTCCTCTGTCAGTCGCATCTACTGATCCAGGTCCATCTCTAAATTTATGAGACTATCAAACAGTCTCATCTTCTCTGTCAGCTCCTCTGGCTGATCCAATTTCATCTGCTCATCCCTGCCCATCTGGCAATATGGGATGCTTCCGCTGCTTCCTTGGCAGACCATGAGATCAACCGATCCCATCTTCATCAACACTCCTTGCTGAATTGAACTCTTTATCAGACCTTGAGATCGTCCCAAATTTTCATCTTTGCCCTCCTGGCAGTCTTCGATGCTTCCGCTGCCTTCCCGGCAGTCTTCGAGATCCCGCAACAATATCTTTTCATTTCCCTCCTGGCAAATTGAAATTCCTCGACTGTCCTCCTAAAAGTCTGTGAGATCCTCAACTGATCTCAACTCGTTGCCCTCATGGAAAACTAGAACTTCCTCTTCTCTGCCCACCTGGCAGTGCTTGAGATCCTCAGACGATCCCAATTCATTCTCTATTCCCTTGCCCATATGGCAATATGGAAACTCTCCACTATCCTCCTGATAGTCTATCAGATCCCGCATCAATCTCTGATCATTCTCCCCACCGAGAATGTCTCCAATCTCTGGTTCACATATGTAAACCATCTCCTCCTCTTCTATGGGTCTGAGGTTTTCAACATACCTCAGCCATCATCTTAACAACCTCTGCTGTCCTTTGACCATCATCTCCCTGACTGGCCATTTCACTTTTGGCGTCTTCATGGGCCATTCATATACCCATCTCTGCTTTTTATCTTGCCGCATCTTCATTTCAAGCTCCTCCATCTCTCGCTTTATGTCAGCGAGTTCTTTATCCATTTTTGTTGTTCTCATTAGCTTTGGCTTATTCCTTTCAACATGATTATGGCCTTCAGTAGCCATATTATTATGTTTATCTACCTCCTTGGTAGATCTGCTGCTGTCACCCTGCATCAAGAGTGTCTCCAGCTTCATCTTACAGTCCTGCTGACTGTCTCCTTGAGCCTGTATCCTTGGCTCTGATACCACACTGACGTGTATCTGAGTGCTCCTTCTCTTCTTCTGTCCTCTTGCCTGAAATATACAGACAAGAAATCTTCTCTGATACCACACTGACGCAGATGAGGTCTCACTTATCACCCCACAGGGTCTCTTTTCCTGACCTCTTGTTCATAGGATCGTTCTAATCCCACCTTCTGCTGAGTCGAAGCGACTCTTTAGATCCCAGAATGGAATCCTTGATAAACACCCAATCCACAGGTCCGTTTTTTTCACCTCCTCTTGCACGGCCTCTGCACCTAGCCGTGGTGATCCCTGACTCTCTATCAGGGTTCGGGGTTTCATAAATCCTGTTGTGACAAACCTCTGTCCTCGTGAATCCCCGATCTCCGATTATTGATAAGCTCTCTTTTTCCCTTATCCCCTCCTGGCTAGGCCCTTGGCTCATGTGACCAATTCCATAAGACCGTCGCTCTATTTCTCCCTGTCGGGACTTCGGGTTCTAATTTCTCGATGAGCTCTTCATGCGCTAGCCCTCCTAGCTAAGCTCTCACCATATGACCACTGCCATGACCATGATCAATCCTCCTATGCACATGTATTCGCAACCCCCGATCCTCTGATTCTCACTCGCGATCTTTGACATGTCAACGGTCCCTTTGCCATCTCGAAGCTCTGCCACCTGTCCTCCTCTGTCGACTCCTGTGTAGCCCACCTCTGTCGCGATCGGGAAATCACGTATCGTGATTTCAAAGTGTGCAAACCACTTGTCACTGGAATCACTGATTCTCCGATGCACAAACCTCCGATGGATGCTCCCCTGTTGGGATTCTTCCGATAACGCTGACGGTTCCCACGTGTCCCTCCAAATAGACGATCCTGATTTACTCTCGGGGTTTCGGGACTTTCGATGTACTGAATTCCTTGTCATCAGGAACTTCGATTTTCTGATTGGTGATATGTCGACTCGCTCTGGATCTCTGACACCTGTCCTCCGATGATAGACGACTCAGATCCCTCCTCGGGGTTTGCGACTTCAAGTGTCCTAGTGCCTTGTCTCCAAGAATCGTGAAACTCTAATTTTCGATTTTCCGATGGGTGACCTCCTGTCGGTTCTCTTCCCTGATGGCACCGATTCGCTGCCACGCATCCTCAAGAATGGACGGTTTAGATCTTATCGCTGTTACAAGACCTGCAAAGTTCTGATGCCTGGTGCCTCGGATCTCCGAAAAGGACGATCGCGTGACACATGCCCCTCCTTGAACCCCTCAATGATTTTGTCTTCTGAACTCATAGCAGAGTTCCTTCAACTGCACCTTGTGCATATGCTCAATGCACACTTGGCAGAGCTCTACAGAATTCACAGCAGAATTCTATCTGCAACTGTGTTTCTCCTACACAACCTTTCCTCCAAGGTATTCAACAACCTTGAGGTCTTTCTCTTGAGTTGTTGACTTCAGTCCTGTGCCTCAGCACGTCTTTGTCTGACTCCTCAGAGTTCAGAAGTGCATCCTCTATGCACTGGTATTCAGAGACCGCAGTCCTCTGTCATGCCCTCATGGAATGAAACCTCAAAGTCCTCCACTGAATCACACAAACTCCTGCAGAATGCATCCACATAACATACCTTCACAACATATACACAAAACACACACAGACATGCATATAAGACACAATAATGCAGGAAAAACTGCTCTGTTTATATTAATCAATGGTGAATGCATGTAATTAGAATGTGTTCTCGAGCTCTCTCTAGCTCTACAACTCAACCATACTACCATTCTAACTCAAAATGAGATATCAAGATCTCTTTTCCTGAGGGGCTCATCGAGCGCTTCCCTCTAGGTTCACCTACTCTAATAAATTACTTTCAATGGTTGTCTAGTCCAGCACCTGGATCTAGATCTCAGCCGATCTACAATAAAGGCTGATCTACCTAACGCCTGCTCAAAGGCACAACTTCCATGGCTCACCAGCCTAAGACATTAAATTACATTGAATTTCAAATTCAAAATGAGGTTGCACCTCTCTTCAGCCTTTGAATGTGTGCGTGCTGACGTGGCTGGCTGGTTGGCTGGTTGCATGGAGAGATGCTCCTACATCATCATGCCCAACCATCCCAAAAGTCCAATCAAAGTCTTTGTTCAAAATCAATGAAGTTGTCTACCTTATCACCAAGATCCTCTTGTCTGTTCCCCGACAAGCCATCGAAGACCTATGGGTAGTAAATTTGTACACTCATATTACACTCCTACCCAAGTTTAGAAGATCTTGAATTTGTTTCTCAAGCTCTGAAGACCTTGTCTTCAGCCATCAGGCATCGTTAGCTTCTTGAAGATGGATAGTATTCATGTATATATTTTGATTTTGAGATGTATATCCAATGTGTATTGTTCATAGCTACACTTTATATAGTTATATGACATGGATCTGCAGTGTATCTGATTGGCATCCATGCTTTATTTCATCCTGAGCATGGGTATGCCAGCCTTAGTGAGACAATTGTTATTTTGCAGATGGCACCTCCCAAACTCTGGTATTAGGCTCACTTGCTTCGTATGTTGGTAAATATTTTTAATGTAGTTCAGGCATCAGATGCTCTTCTAACCTCACACATTAGGGGGCATCTGTTTTAACCCTAATTTGCACCAAACATGCATACCTAGCAACAAGCCATCTTACTTACTATTTTTTCCAATCCAATACTGAACAACTCTTCTTAGAAACCAAAATTTTAAATATGTATGCACCCTGCACCACTACTGCCTACATATGTATGCTAGCTGCACCACTACTTCCCATGTACATACACTAGTTGTACCATTCCATCTTGCGTATACTCACAAAAGTTGCAAAAAATAAAAAGTTGCAAGGGAATACAAGCTTTTGGGTAGCTTCCTAACCAATTGACCTCCCATAGCTCGTCACCCAACTGAATAAATATATTTTTGGCATATAAAAGAAGGTGTTGGGGTCGCATTCTAGGGAGAATCATTGAAGTAGTGAAACTCTGCCCATTTCCTAATCTTGCCTTGCCCCAGGAATTTGCAGCCACTTTGTGAGTTTGAGATAGAATTCCCCATTCTTGCCCTTTTTCCTCATCCATAAACCTATTCCCATTCTCTAGAGAGAAGTGTGAGAGAAGAAGGATACATGGAAGCAGTTGGAGCTTGGTGAAGAGGAGCACAGGATTGGGTTTGAGGAGAAGTCATTGATCTCGTTTTGTTAGTGACATTATGAGATTAATGTAAAGAAGTGATTTTCCCATCCCACCATATCACGTGTTTAATCTGTATGATTGATTTACATTTTGTTATGAAACCTAACCCATTAATCCATATATAGAATGCTTGTTCGCAGTTTCTTTTTTGTCTTTTGTTGAATGCAGGTCAGCCTTGGGAGGAGAATTGCAGTCAAGAAACGACTGAACACATTGGGATCGACACTGGATGCGGAGTTCAAGGTAAGACTACTGGATCCCTATATTTTGTACTTTATATATGAATGTGGGGTGTTGTCAGGATAGTGGTAAAGAGTAGGAGACTTTAGACGGTTAGCTATGCCTTCACTTTAGAACTCTAGTGTATTACGTAGGGGGGTTTTCCCACTATAACAATTGCACCACAGGACTTTAGCACTGCATAGAAGAAAAATATGGTAGTCAGTGTTGCAGACTATCAACTTGTTGTAGGATGTTTTTACAAGATGGGCAAAGATAACATTTTGAGAAGGTGTGTATTAGAACATGAAAGGCCCATAATTTTGGCAGAAGCGCATGAAGGTATAGCTTGAGGAAACTATGCATGAAAAGATACTGCGTAGAAGGTATTGCATGTAAGATTATGGTGGCCAATAGTCCATAAAGATGCCAAGGAATATTTCCAGAAATATGATGTCTATCAGAGGGTTAGAAAACCTAACAGAGGAGATGAGATGCCTCTAAGACCACAAGTGACTCTCCAGGTATTTGACAAATGGAAAATAGACTTTTTTGGACCAATCAATCCACCAACAAAAAGGTCAAGATCTAGATATATCATTACTATGACTAAATAATTAAAAAAATGGGAAGAGGAAGCACCAGTCAAAGACTGTAGCGTAGAGACAATAACACACTTCTTGTTTGAGAAAGTGATCACCAGATTTGGATGTCCAAGGATTTTTATGAGTGACCAAGGCACTCATTTTATCAATGATACCATCAAGGCTATGGCTGAGGAGTTTTAAGTCTATCACTAGAAGAGTGTGTCGTATCATCCTCAAGAAAATGGAACAGTAGAAGTTTCAATAAGATCTTGGAAAATTGTCTGACTAAAATTTGCAATGTCAACATGGATGATTGGGACTTGAAGATACCAGTAGTATTATGGGAATATAGGACCACATGTACAGAGTTGATAGGACAAACACCATTTAGATTGGTGTATGGGAAGGAAGCAATAGTGCCATTAGAATTTATAGTACCTAGCCTACATGTAGCAACAATTACCAACATGACATAAAGAGGCACAATAATGGAAAGGTTAATTAAACTAATGGAAATGGAAGAGGACATGATTACGACAAGATTTCACTAGGAAGTACAAAAATTAAAATACAAATCATGACATGACAGACATATTAAAAAGAAGATTTTTAAGGAGGGAGACCTATTTTTTCTCTATGACACTAAATGTTTTCAACATCCTGGTAAGTTTAGGATGCATTGGCTAGGGCCATATGAGGTAAATACTATCACAAATGGGGGATCTATACAACTAAAAGACTTGGAAGGAACATAACTAAAAGGAATGATCAACAATAGTTGAATAAAACTGTAGAGGGACAGTTGACCTACTAACCCTTAAAAGTTACAATGCAGTGGGAAAAGGCATGTATACAGTGTACTATAGTAGATATTATGACATAAAAATGATAAAAATAAATAAAAAGGAGAAAAGAAAGAAAATACAAATATACTAGGAAATATCGTGCACAAAGATAGTGGAATCAGCATGACAAAAATAAAAAGTGACCACATGTAGCATATGGTTGACAGAAATCAAAACATCGTGCACTAAGGAAAAGTCATAGCAGAAATGTACAACACATAGAAAAAGTGCAGTGCACCAGAAAAGGCGCCAACAGTTGGAAACAAAAAAATTGACCGTTAGCGAAAAATGCGCGAATTGGGAATTAATGAAACTAAATGAAGCGTACTCGAAAAGCTTCAATGCATAATTACAACCAAAGAAGATTCTTCGAGAAGAATCAAGGAAATTATGATGCCCTCTATAAAATAGAAACGCAGTCCAAACAATACTTATTGTGCATTTTCAAACTCGTGAAGCCAACAAGCAAGAAGACAATAGATGAATACGTGAGTACAACGATTGAAGCAGCTGAAACTCAATCAAGAAAGAAATATTTACCCACAATGGCACCTCCAAAGTTTGGTGCACCAAGCCAAACCACACAGAAAAAACACAACAATCTCAGGTCACCGCAAGAAACCATAGAGGCAGAGTAGGAAATGACACAGAGAGAGGGAATCGTCGATGTCGACGCAATTCCCTCACCATAAGTCAAGCCAGTGAGAACCACACTAGTCGAGGAAGAATAAAAATCCCCAATGATGACGAAGATGGATATTGACTCACACAACAGTGCATAGGGCCATGAACCAATCACCACAAGAAACACACAACAACCTGCACAAATGTTGGAAGGAGGAGGTCCCTACAGGGGTAGTCGCAACAACAACAACACAATGCAAAAATGAAACCATGCTTATTTGAGCCCCATATTTACTGAACCTGTTCCTAGAAGATTGCAAGGATGTGTAGGACTTGGGAACATAGTTTTAATGATCCTGGTTGTTGATCCTGATAGCCTTAATCGGGTGGAAAAATCCTCCTTAATCCTATTTCTGTGATAGAGTAAGTTGTTGTCGTACAATGAAGTACACGTCAATGGGAAGCACTTCAGACCCTAAGCGAAGAAGTGTCAATGCCAACATGTTTTCTTGGTATCTAAGAGACATACAAGAAAACATATCCAACACTTGGAGAATAACTTCAGAAGTGGTTGTGCAATATCAATGGATAGCCAACTTTAGGGCTACGAGGCACAACATGTGGATCCAAGGAAGAAAGGATCCAATGAAAGAATGGATGGAACTTCGATTTTGCATCAATGCAGAAGAAGTTGAGATGACAATGAGAGATTGAAAGGATGACTAGAGGATCCCAGTCATCACCAAGGATATGCCCAAGGGAAAAGAAGTGGAAGCAAGGTCATCCAAGCCACCTGCAGGAGATAGTGTTACACCCAAGAAACCAACACAGTAGGTATTATCACTGAAAAATTGTCTGCAACATTTCACGCAAATAGTTAAGGAAACGCATCAATTCCAACAACAATTACTCCATCTACAGCACTGAAATGCATTCAAAAGGAAAAAAACTATACAAATTGGGTAAAAAATTGACATGCGCAGATTCACCAAAGGAAGAGTGTGCATGGTGAGTGGGCCAACACATCCCTTAGAGTGAAAAATGTGCCAAGTTCACGAATGTGTATGATAAAATCCATCCACTTGTATGAACAACGCATTTATGGATCTTGTCGACCCCTCAACCACTTATGGACCAACCCCCAACATGATTTGACCCTCATATCTGAGCGAAAACTAAATGGGAGGTTGGTCAAGGACTAGAGGGTGCCCTAAAAGGACCCTTGTTCACACTATGAACCAATTACAATTTTCCATGTATGAATTCTATAAATAAGAGCCATGGGTGCACTAAGAAACCAAGATCTTCATAGTATTTTTATGCTCTAATAATTCTCCCTTAAGAATCCTCTTTTCTCTTTGGAGCCTTCAAGCATCATTGCAATAGGCCATTCCACTCACCTCTTGAGGGAATAGGCATTTTTGTTCTTCACCAATTTCCATTTATTCCATTGCATGAAGAGATCTCCATTAGGGAACTCAACATCCCTCCCAAGGAGGAAGAGGAGACTCATAAGTCCCTATTTTTCTCTATGGTGTTTTTCCTACTAATTTATTGATCCGTTGGTAGCATTATGTTGGTCATTGGTTGATTTTCATGGTTCTAAGTTTCGCATGCTTTCTAACATTTATTTCTTAGTTTTTTTAGTTTATTTCTTTGTTTATACATGTTTTTGTCTTGTTTAACCCACTCACAAACTTTTGTCTTGTCTAGCAAGCTCATCTAGACATGAAAGTGTTGTTGTTTTGCTCACCCAAGTGACAAAACCAACATAACATATTGGTGACTATACTGCGGATCGGTATCAAATTCCTCTCTATTTGAACTTAGAGAGCACTTCATTTTGATCAATTTGTCTTGCAGGTACCAAAAATATCCTATCCGAACCTGCCAAAGTCAAAATTTAGAGCTGGGGAAGGAGTATTTCACTTGGAAATTTCTCCCCCAAAACATCATAGGAGCTGCACGGGTTTTCCTAACCACAGACGTGCACTCTACGCACTGTGCACACCATAAGATTATGTACACTGTGCATTATTCACATTGTGCACCCACTGTGCACCTTTTAGAGTTGTAACCCATGCATATCTCCCATTTTTCAAAATTGTAAGGGTTTTTATGACGATTTGAAGGCCCCTAGCCTTCAGATTTTTGTTTCCATGTACTTTATAAGACAACAACACTCCACTTAGACTCATTTCCCATATGAAAGGTTAGCTAAAATAGGCACTTAGAGGGTAAAAAGAACCAATATTCTCCTCTTTTTGTTTGGTTTCCACATGGATGGCTTATTTGGCTTGTAAAATTTTAAAGTTGAGATTGTTGTTTTGATACATAAATCACTTAAATTGGGACTAGAAGTTAACTTTGACCCTCAAGTATTCTCTTCTCTCACACCCTAGTGTGATTTTGAAAATCAGAAAGGTGGTTAAAGGGACATTTCATCTCCCTTAACAAAAATCTTTAGGAGAGGAAAAATCCCCCTTATGGTTCCTCTTAGTTTTTGAAATCATCTTAAAGTTTTGTAAGGGCCCATACATGCCCACATGTTGCAAACTTAGAATAGTTTCTTAAAATTTCTTTCTTAGTTTACATCACAATCTAGGGAAGTTTAAAGATCAAAGTAAAGGGCCCATATATGCCCACATGCTTGAAATATAAGATAGTTTCAAAGATTTCTTAGTGTAGAAAACATTTAGGGAGTTTAAAGGATTTGTAAAGGACCCATATGTCCACATTGCTAGTTCTTTAGGGCTTTAAATATTTCATAAGGTTGTAACAATGTCATTTAGTAAGCTAGGTAAAAAATATTTGTAAGGACCATAGGAAGTCCACATGTTGCAATATCACACTTAACTTGAAAACCTTAGCACACTTTCACTTTCTCACACACAAAGTCACTCCTCACACACATAATTTCTACTTTGAATAGTGGAGGTTGAAGTAGGTTTTCTCCAAAGGAATTATGAAATGTCACACTACTTCTTTGGAAATTATCCACACCCATTTAATTAAAACATTGTTGGTTCACACCCCCAATCTCTCAGCCCACCAAATCTAAAAAAATTATAAAAACTCACTAAGTTTTCCTCCACAGGAGGTGCCAAAAGAATGCTTTTAGTCTAGGTAGGATCTTGGGGGTAGGCATCCAAATAACCCCTCGTTATCTGGTTCTCACATTTTCAAACCATAGAAGTTGAGAAATGGGGAACTTTCAAAATCCTCCAAATCAAGTGTTCCTACACCATAAGGCAAGGAGATACCCATGAAGGGTCGAAGGCCGAGGTCCGATTGTTCTATGCATCCCTCCTTGAGTCATCCAACTCTTTGAAGGGCATCGATCTCATGACCCATTTCTGAGGCCGAAAATATAAATTTCACACTTTGACCGAGGTACCTAGTGACCAAAACTTAGGACATCTACCCAAGTAGCAATTGTGGGCTGCAATCGCACCTTGATCAGATTTTGTGCGGCTATTGGGAAATATCGCCAGCTCTTTCGGGATATGCACCCTCTACCCCTCATTATAACCGATTATTTCAAACTTCACTAGTTCCTCTTCCGGTGGCTTCAGACCCCACTATTGAGTGATATTGGAAGGTCAAGTTCTATTTGAGAGGAAGGATAATACGTCTCTTAGGAAATGAGCATTTGTTTTTGTTTTTCCCCCACGAGGACAAAATCTACCTACCTACATGCTTGTTTATTTAACAGATGATTTATGTATGATGTCCATTTGATTAAATGCAATTGTGAGTTTTACTATCTTGTGAAGGTCCAAACTATACAAAGCTCTTGTTCATTTATTTATATTTTGTCACCCTTTTCACACATTCACTTTGATAATCATAAACCATAGGGGAACCATAGAATCCCCGTCATTCCAGACGCTTGCAGAATCTTCCTCGTATTCTAGGAGGAGTCCTTAGTATTTTCAACTCACTGAATCAACCATCTCAAACCCCTGTGAGTGATATTATTTTGGGATCATCTTTTCTTGGTTCCACTTTTCTTGGCTCCAATTCCCAAGGCCATACACCCACTAATTCTCCTTCACAAGGAGGTGGGGGTCAAACTTCTTCTCAAGGGAGAAGTACAACCCCACCAAATATCTCCCAAGGGACAAGTCCACTACCTGCTCACATGATGGATGGAACTAATCCTCCACCAAATCTCTTTATTCCATACTTGGCATCACTCAACATTCCCGATTTAACCAAACTCACGAATGATCCCATTTTGCATGATCCCACTTGGCCCAATATGCCTACAAAATTACCTTCAAATATTCCAAAATTTGAAGGAACACCAAGGGAAGATCCCACCAACCATGTTACGACCTTTCACTTATGGTACTCTTCCAACAACATCATGGATGATTCCATCTGCTTAATTTTATTTCAATGCACTCTCACTGATTCCTCAAACAAATGGTATGTGGACAAAAAATCAGGGTCCCATGTGACCTTTGAATCATTGGCCAAGGCCTTTTTGTCCTTTTTCCAACAACCAGTTCGTCATGATATTGGCTTAGAACTTCTCTTGTAGTTCAAACAAACCACTTCTATCCATATATTCGATCACATCCATGAATGGCGTCAGTGTCATAGTTTTTGTAAAGTAGAAACCACTAAAGAACAATGTCTTGATTAGTTTCTCTAGTCACTTGTCTCTGTTATTGCCAAGGATGTAGAATCCACCTTTCCTCAGTCAAAAGAGGAAACCATCAGAAAGGCTCAACAGTTTTACCTCATCTATGCTCAGTCATGTTACTTATACATAGTGTTTCCTGATGCACCTCGACCCATACCATTTGGCCAAGAAAAACCTGGGATGTCCCATGCAATGGATGGGTTGATTGGTTCTATAGACCATCTCAACCCTTATGGCCACCCATCACCCACTTATGGTGCACATAAGTATCCAAAACCATATGGAGGGATGTCACATTACCCTCCTCCCACTCACCAATAGTCATATCCTATTTCTCCCCCTCCACCAATGTGTGGTCCCTCACTGGTACCCATGATGTGTATGGTCTCTCAACACAATACAGGTCCACCTTCTACCTTCGCATACAACCTTAGAACTAGTGAAATTTATTCAACCTCCTACATTCCATATGGATCAACTCCACAAAACAATCCAGATTTTTCATTTCCTAGTCCTCCACAGTCGATTTCTCCTCCACCAGGACAACCACATGCTGGTGTTAAATTTGTTCAACCCTCTCCCATTCAACAACTTCAAAATTTTGAACAAATGAACATGGAAAATCCGGCCCATCCACTGAATAATGTCAAAAATAAAGGGAAAAACTGAAACAATAACAACTCGAGACCAGGAGGAAATAACCCCAAACAAAACCTTCCCGTCGGGGGAAACCAGAATCAAGGAAACCAAAACCCCCAAGGGGGAAACAATAACAATAAATCATGACAAGGGAGGAACAATAACCTCCAGGCTAACTTCCCTTGCACTCTATGTGGTGAGTATGGACATTATACACACCATTTCTCCGAAATCATTGATTTCAAGCGAATGAAAGAATCCATGAACGCGCAATGTCCTCCAGCGTCGCTTGCCCCTCAATAGACCCCACAATAGTACTTGAAAATGCCACCTCCAACCATTTTGAAAAACCCTATTCCACACCAAGGTTTGATGAATAGCCAATAGGAGGTACACCCTTCCCCAGCCCAAATGGGGAAGTATCAAAACCCAAGTCCCAATCAACCTGAACACCTGACAGATCGCAACATCCTCCTTACCAATTAAGAAGAAATTATTCTGCAAACACGTGGTTGCCAGTATGGTGTTCCCTATGAATCTACCCCAACCACCTCAAAAGTAGATCCAGCTACAACTGGACAACCATTGATGATTCCACGCCCCAATACTGAACCAAACCCTCGTATACCCCATATGTCATTACGACGGAATGCACATAACCCTCATGCTAGGGCATTCCATAACTATAGTCTGGTCGATGACTTAGCACAATATCCTGCAACCATGTCTATATTGGAGGTCCTCCAAACCTATCCAACTCAGCAAAAATCATTTATTTTCACCTTGGGGGAAGTCAATCCAGCTGATACTAGACTCATCACCTTTGATCTAGATAGTGGAGAACCATGCCCCCCCACCCTGGTAGATTTTCAATTTTAGTTAAGATATGGAACATCACAGTTCATCAGTGTATCATCGATGAAGGTGCATCCACATGAATCATGTCCAAAGTAGTATGGAATAAACTTGTCTCCCCTAATCTAGTACCATCTTCCATCACCTTGAGAGCCTATGATGGTCGAAAATCATCTCCTGAAGGCCTCTTCCAAAATGTCCTCGTATAGTTTGATTTAATAAATTGTGGTTTTCTATATTCTTTCATATATATTGTGTTGTGATTATTTTCAAATATCTTTGGCACTGTTGTGGTACTTTTTATTCAGTTATTTGGTGCATTACAAGTGGTATCAGAGAACTTTCCTTGGCCAAAGAAGGGAAGAATGTTTTTGCTCTTTTTGCATAAATTTTCTAGGGAAGAAAAAGAGGGTGGCACACTTCAGGTTCATATCTGAAGCTTTACAAGATGAATTTGGAAAAAAAAATTGGGTGTTTGAATTCCTCTCGGAAAAATACCCAATTCCAAAAAAATAATCAGTTGAAACGGAGTCCGGGAAGTGACGTTATGATCATTTTAAATTTAGCAGTTTTTCAGGGATTTTCTGGAAAAATCCGCGATTTTCTGTCATAATTTATTGTTCTATTTTTTGGCATTTCTCGTGACGGCAGTGGGACTGCAGAGTTCATAAATTTTCATAGGTTTCTCAGATGGCTATTTCTTCTCAAACCCTCAAAGAAATTCTACAGATTACTGAAGCATTCAAAGCCCAATTGTTTGACACATTAGATGATAGATTGGATGACTTTGTAGATGGCCTCACAAACAACCTCAATGATAGTTTTCCTAGTATTAAAGATTAATTGGATATCATGTAGAAGAGATTTATTATGGTGGACCTCAGGGATGAATATAATCAAGAAATATATGCTTGGTATGATTTTGAGGCCGATTGCGATGATTGGTATATGGATAGTTGTCATTTCTGGGATGACAACCACCTCCATGTTTTATTTGACGACTCTACTCCACCTTTTGTAGAGAACATCAATGTCCCACATCAGGAGCTAGTTATGATTACCAGCATCTAGTCTTCATATTCTACAATGGTATTGTTCCTTCCAGATTCATCTTTGACCCTCTCCCACTATGTGGGTGGATATTCTTATTTGGATCCACATGATAGGTGTCATTATTGGGAGCATTATTTTCAGTTGGTTATTGGGTGCCAATATCTTTCTTGTGGAGTTCACATGAGCACTTGGACATGGGACCCTGGTTTACAATGGTGGTTGGACTACTTTAACATGGTGGCTTTTATTTCTCAATGGGACCCTGGTTCTCTAGTCTACTTTAGAACTATGGTCCACACTTATCCATGGGACCCTGGTATATGGTTGTACATCAAGTGTTGAGGACAACGCTTTCATAAGGGGGATGGAATGTACGGTAGCTAGAGAGTTATTGGGGGTGGGGGAGAGGGACCATAGTGATAATAGTGGAGGTCATTCAATG
>SNQJ01S0045327.1:0-27975 GCA_010110895.2 Picea sitchensis | reverse complement strand
TTTTCGCCATTTTTGTATGGATCGATGGTTGAGCAGAGCTCCCGGTTGTAAAGCTTTAATGAAGCACTGATATTCTGGTTATGTATGGACGTTTGAGAGTTCTTGTCTTATGAATGCCAGTTTATTTTATGTCTTTGTTATATTGTGTTAGAACAACTCGAAATTGGAGGGTCCAGTCGAGTTGTAGCTGTTATAGGATGATGTATGTTGGATCACTGTAGCAGTTACATCGTTTCTAATCAGTTCTTGTGCTTTACACAGAGCTGAATGACTTGGAATTGGAGGATCCAGTCAAGTCCCCTTTCAGCTTCTTGAGACTCTGAACCAAGAGGATCTTTCATTCAGAGTCTTTCCTCTGCAAACCACTGAAATCCTGTTGCCCGAAGTTGTTTGTTCACCTTTCTTATCAAGTCTTCCACCTGATCATCTTTTAATCAACCCACTGGCTGAAGTTAGATCAAGACCTCCTTTGTCCCTTACATGTGAGACCGAGTCCCTGAGTTAGAGTGATATCTCCCCGAGTCTCTTTCCATTTGATCATCTATTAAAACAATTGTGACATAAAACTGATGGGTGTCAGGCTCTACTCCTGCAAGCAATCCAGGAGTGACTTCCGACGCTAACATTTCTGGCGCCATTGCCGAGGACGAAGTTGAATATTTTCCTTGGGATTGAACGACAATGATTAAATGATTCTGAAGGTGCATCAGATATCATAATTATCAAAGATTGCTACTGTGCACCTGGTGACTCCATTATGATGAATTCATTGGGGAGAACTCGTTGGGTTAGTTGTGGCTTCCAGCGGTAGACACACGCGGTCCCATCCACAGCTACCTCTGGCCACGCCTGAAGAAAATTTGGAGGTGATTATCAGAAAAGGGAAGCCCTCTCAAGGAGAAAGCTTCACCACTGAATCAGGTCTTTCCCCACCTCCTTCCGTAAAAACTCCATTTTCTTATTCTCAGCTTCCTAGTCATCCCTTCTATGAGGTTTCCAATTTTTTGAACTTCGGGAGTGTTCCTACTGAGTTTTCTCCTCCTGGTCTGGCATCAGAAAGAGATATCCTTGTCACTCCCCCCTCCCTGGAATCTGTGCCTCAGTACAGACCCCAGGCCTCGAAAGGTATCACTACCCCTCCTTTTATTTCTACTACTGCGCAGAAAGAATCATCTACACATTCAGGTCCCTTATCTCTCTCTCTGTTTTATCTGTTGTCTCCTTCAAGGATCTCTTTTCTGACATCTCACATTCACACTCCTTCTCCTACAAGCTCTCCTCTCCCTAATATTCCTATGGATGATGCTAATCCCCCTCTGAATAGAATGGACGCCATAGTCGCTGCTAGATATGCCCCCTTAATCCTACCCCATCCCATGAACCCTCTCCCTACTAGAGACTACTTGAAATACATGCCCAAGTTCACTGGGGAAGGGGATATAACCGCAGAGGAGCATATGGCTGCTTTCTACAATTATGCAGACAACCTAAACATTGAAAATGAATATGTCTGGATGAGAGTCTTCATCTAGAGCCTGGATGGAGAGGTGAGTAAGTGGTTTAGAGGATTGACCCCCGGATCTATTGCCGGAATTGAAGCCCTGGATAGTGTTTTCCTGAGGCAGTGGGGAGATAGGAAGGATTTCATATATTACATGACAGAGTTTGGGGCTTTGAAGAAAATGGAAGGAGAGTCTATCTCTGACTTCTCCAAAAGATTCAATAAGATGTACAATAAGATTCCTGCAGAGATAAAGCCCTCAGAAGCCTCTGCCCAAATTTCTTATGCCGATGCATTTGAACCTAATTTCTGCCTTTTATTGAGAGAAAGAAGAGCCACCTCCTTAGCTCAAATGCAAGATGCGGCCGTAGAAGTGGAATCCAACATATTAGCAGCTGATAGATTGAGGAACAAGGTCGACGTAGACAGAAGAAAGGGAAAGTCTGAAGCCTCAACTTCTGGCTCATCGGTACCCCACCCTCAAGTGGATGAACTGACCAAGATGATGAAGTTTCTATCTGAAGAGATGGAGAGACTGAAGGTGGAAAGGAAGAAAATGAACATGGGCCCTCAGAGCACCGAAATCAAAGGAGGTTTCAGGAGTCCAAACAATCTCCCTCCCCCGACTATGCACAAAGAAATGGGAAGAGATAGAGAAGACCAAAGAATTTAGGCCCCCTTACAGAACCATTTTGTGGCCGAAGATGAAGAAGGGGAAACAGACGAGCTTGAGCCTAAGATCCATTGCTTCAGGGAAACTCCCCCTTTCCCTCATCTGACTCAATCATCATATGAGGAGTCTCTCATGAACAGTCAGCTAAATGAATTGAGCAAAGGAGACAAAGCTAGCGGCGGACGAGGCAGGTATAACCTGAGGTCTGATAAAAAGACAGCGACACCTGATGTTCTGGAGTAGTCCACTAGAACGGAGAAACCTACTAATAAAGTAGAAGATTCTCATAGAGGTAAGAAGGCTCGACCCCTCTCTCCCACTGTCCACAATCATGTTCCTGAAATAATAGAAATTCCAAATCCTACATCTTCTTTTAATTTCGAGCATGAAATTCAAAAGATTAGAATCCCTGTGCCCCTCACCGAGCTAATTAAACATGGAGAATTCAAAAGGAGCTTCTCTGAGCTTTTACAGTCTGAAGCCTCATGCCTTCCCACAGACTCCATAAACCTCCAAGATGAAAAGCTAGCTATTGTCCTAGGTCCCATGGTAGAAGATAGAGACGATTCATCCCCTCCCTTCTACACATCCCTGAACATACATGATAAGGTACTGCACAACTGCTTGATGGATTCAGGGGATTCTCACAACCTCATGCCCAAAACTGTCATGGAAGATTTAGGACTAAAAGTCACCTGAGCCTATCATGACCTCTATTCTTTTGACTCCAGGAGAGTTCAATGTCTCAGAGTTATTAAAGACCTGGTTGTGACCTTGTTTCAACTGCCCATGAAAAGTTTGGTCATGGATATTGTAGTGGCTGATGTTCCTCCCAAGTTCGGTATGTTGTTGTCAAGATCCTGGATAAAAAGACTGGGGGAAACCTTGCAGATGGACCTCACGTATGCTACTATCCCAGTGTTCGGAGGAGAGCATAGAAGACTATACAGGGAAGCCCAACTGGCCTACATAATCAGTGATGAAGACAACCCTACCAATCATCCCATCTTTGCCTTGGACACTGATTTAGGCTCCAGTTTACTACAGCTCACCCATGCTCTTGAGCCTCCTCTGAAACTCAGAAAGTAGTCCATTGTTCCCCCTGAAGTTCCTCCCTCCTTCACCCCGATATGGAAAATGTTTTTTGACGGAGCCTGTTCCCGAGAAGGCGCTGGAGCTAGGGTGGTTTTTGTGTCACCTGCTCAGGAGACCATATCCCTGTCATATAAGTTGGAATTCGAAACCACCAACAATGTGGCAGAGTACGAAGCTCTTATCCTAGGATTAAGAGCCGCAAGGGAAATGGGAATTCAAGAGGTAGCAGTGTTCGGAGATGCCGAGTTGGTAGTCCAGCAGATCAGAAGCACTTATCAGGCCAAGCATCCTCGACTCAGGAGTTACAGAAATGAGGTATGGGACCTAATTGATAGTTTCTTCTCAGCATTTAACATTTCTTTCATCCCAAGAGAAGAGAACATAGTGGCAGATTCCTTGGCTACATCAGCAAGCATTTTCAAAGTACCCTTGCCGCCCAAACTGAGGTATGATGTAGAAGTAAAATACAGGCCCTCCATACCTGACAATGTCAAACAATGGAAGGTGTTTGAGGATGATCTCGAGATCAAAAAATTCTTGGAGACTATTGAAGAATTTTCAGAAATGCATATCGACCAAGATTTTGTCTCTGAGGAAAGGTTTGATGGGGGTGAGTTGCTGAGTAAAATATCAAAGCATGACATTATTCAGTTACCTAACAATCACATTCCAAGGGGACTGGTCCCATTAGAGAGATTGTATGATGGGAATGATGTGGTAGTAAAGGGGAGAGTTTCAGGCTATGATGCTGACATAGCCGAGTGCAACATCGGCACACTAGAGGAGCCTAAGTTTGTCAAGATATCAAGGATTTTGACCAAGGAGCAGAGGGATGAATATACCGAGTTGCTGAGGGAGTTTGCTGATGTGTTTTCATGGACTTACAAAGACCTCAATACGTATGACACATCGTTCATTGAGCACAAGATCCCACTGAAAGAGGAGGCTAAACCATTCAAGCAGAAGCTGAGGCATATAAATCCCATGTTGCTACCTGTCATGGAGAAAGAAGTGAAGAAGATGCTAGATGCCCAAATCATTGTCCCCTTGAGATATTCCGATTGGGTGTCCAATTTGGTCCCGGTAAGAAAGAAAAGTGGTGAAATCAGACTCTGTGTTGATTTTAGGAACCTGAATAGGAGCTTAAGGAAAAACAATTATCCCCTACCCAACATGGAGCACATATTGCAGAAGGTCACTGGTGCATCTAGAATATCCATGATTGATGGCTTCTCTAGTTACAATCAGATATCAGTCATGCCTAAGGACAGGGAAAAAACGACCTTCACCACTCCTTGGGGCACATTCATGTACGCTAAAATGCCTTCCAGAATGATGAATGCAGGAGCAACATTTCAGCAAGCCATGGACATAGCTTTCATCGGAGAAAAAGACCAGTTCATGGTAATCTATCTAGATGACATCACAGTCTTCTCCAAGACAGACAAGGAGCACTGCTGCCACTTGAAGAGGGTTTTCCTGAAATGTCAAAGGTTTGGCCTATCTTTAAACCCCAAGAAATCTTTGTTCGCTATGAAGGAAGGGAAGATATTAGGCCATATAGTGTCAGCAGAGGGGGTAAGGATTGACCCTAGCAGGCTAGAAGCACTTCAGACCCTGTCACTTCCTAGATCTAAGAAGGAAGTTCAGACCTTTTTGGGGAAGATAAATTTTCTGAGGATATTTGTCTCAAATTTTGCTGAGTTGGTAAAACACATCACAGTCATGCTCAGGAAGGGAAATGAAGTGAAATGGACTACTGAACCCAGAGAATCTTTTGTCCAAATAAAGAAGGCATTTATTGAGGTGCCTGTACTAATCAGCCCCGATTATTCTAAAGATTTCCTGATTTTTTCTTTTGCTTCTTGTGATACAGTAGCAGCAGTCTTGTTGCAAAAAAATGAGCAAGGGAAAGAGAAACCTATTGCCTTCTTTAGCAAGGCATTGAGAGATGCAGAACTCCGGTATGAGATCATGGAGAAGCAGGATTATGCCTTGGTGAAATCCCTCAAAGCTTTCAGAGTCTATGTCTTGCACTCAAAGATCACCGCATACATTCCTTCTGCCTCTGTGAAGGACATCTTCGTACAACCTGACATAGATGGGAGAAGAGGTAAATGGATTGTCGAGATCCTGGAGTTTGATCTGGAAGTTAAGCCCACCAAATTGATAAAGGGGAAGGGTTTAGCCAAGTTGTTGGCTGAATCCAATTACAGAGCCTTAGGAATTAGCTTCATCAATGAGCAAGCTGAGTCATCCAACGAGAGTTCCCAAGGCACTTTATCACTAGCAGCATGCCTCTGGTACAAGGATATATATTACTTTCTGCAAGAATTGAGGCCTCCTGATGGCATGGGAAGAAGCAAGGCAAGAGCTCTAAAGCTCAGGGCATTCAGATATTGCCTCATTGACCAAACCTTGTACTGGAAAGATCCTTTAGGGGTATTTTTAAGGTGCCTGGACCCACAAGAAGCCCAGCAGGTTACATTTGATTTCCACAGTGGCCTTTGTGGGGGTCATCATTTCTGGAAGACCACAGCCCATAAGATCCTCCGAGCTGGGTACTACTGGCCCACTTTATTCCCTGATGTCTGTAGAGAAATCAGAGCTTGCATCAAATGCCAGAAGTTCTCTGGAAAGCAGCAGCTCAAATCTCTACCATTAAGGCATGTAGTAGTTTCATCACCCTTGAAGCAGTGGGGGTTGGACTTCATTGGATAAATTCAGCCTCCCTCAAGTGGCCAACATAGATGGATCCTGACTGCGACAGACTATTTCACCAAATGGATGGAAGTTGTCCCCACCAGAAGCACTTCTCACAAAGTAATTATTAGCTTCTTGGAGGACATCTTAGTCAGATTTGGTTGCCCCAATAGAATTGTCACTGACAATGTTGCCCCCTTCAGGTCTGAGCCCCTGATCAAATTTTGTGAACAGTATGACATCTCACTGATTCACTCTACTCCCTATTATCCTCAAGGGAATGGACTGGCGGAATCTTCCAACAAAAGTTTGATCAAGCTCATTAAGAGATTGCTTGAAGATAATAAAAAGGCTTGGGATTCGAAGCTAAAATTTTCTCTATGGTCCAATCGGGTGACAACCAAGAAGTCCCTAGGAATCTCACCTTTCCAACTTATTTACGGAATAGAGGTCGTTTTCCCTACTCAACTCGCCTTATCTGTGGCGAAATTCCTCTAGGACCTTGAAGGAGAACCTGACAATATGGTCAGAAGGATTCATCAGATGGTGGAAGTGCAGCAGATCAAAGAACAGGTCATGGACAGGGCCTACAACCATCAGCAGAAGATCAAGCAGGCTTTTGAAAGGAAGGACAGAAAGAAAGAATTCGAGCAGGGTGATCTAGTGCTCAAATGGGATGCACCCAGGCAGGACAGGGGCAAGCACAGTAAGTTTGATGCCCTCTGGTTTGGGCCTTTCAAGATCCTTGAAGTATTTTCAAACAACACTTATAGGTTGTAGGATCTAGAAGGAAAAGAGGTTTTTAGTGGCCCAGTGAATGGGCATTTCTTGAAAAAATGTTTTTTGTGAGCCGTAGTCGTCTCTTTTGTTTTTGTACATATTGTTTTTGTTTTCAGTGTAATAAATGACTCCTTAGCCCAATAGCAAGGCACTAAATCTGCAAAAGTGTTCTTAGAGCATCACAGGGATGACTCTATCCCCCATGGAGCCAAATGTTAGTGATATTTCTGGTAATGGGGGGTAAAATGCGAAGGAATGGGTAAAAAACCCACTTGTCCTAAGTTCGGGATGCAAATGCGTTTGTGTTTAAATGGAAATCAATTTTGGATGGTAGGATTTCACGCGCCCAGATCAACGGCGTGCATTAGATTCCAAAGCCCCCCTGCCTTTCTACCTTTAAGCGGAGGGGGGGGGGTCCAGAATCGAGGGTGCACCTCTTCAACGGATGAGATCAAAGCACCCGGATCAACGACGCTCAAGGTGATTCTGAACCCCCCCTGCCTTTCTACCTTTAAGCAGAGGGGGGGGGTCCATAATTAGGCGCGCATCTTCTCAACGGCCGAGATCAAAGCGCCCAGATCAACGACGCTCAAGCAATCCCATCCTTCTCAGCCGCTCTGTTTTAAATCAACGTGGGCCCTTCTCCCCGGTTTCCATGTGTCTCCCCATCTCCACTCTTTTAGGCCATCTCATCATCCACTCACCACCTGCCACATGTTCCGCTCCCATCCACGTTAGCCTCCCACTAAGAGTGTGTCCATTATATCTCATCTCCTATCCCGTCCTATTATTTCCTTCTGCCATGTGTCTCACCATGTAACACCTCTCCCACCTCATCACTTCTTGCCTCACCCTCACAATGATGGTGCCACCACTCATATTATGCGCCCTATCCTTCGCGCTAGCAAGCTCGCCTTTCCATCAGGCAGTTCAGTTAATCCAGGTGGCAGTGCGAGGGGTCATCCATGTCCCAAAGGTGCCGAGTTGGCCGGGCCATCCTCAATCCCAATGAAGCAGTTATTAAGGTAGTTGGTGGTGGTTAGACATCGCCTCTTCCATAATGGGAAAGTCCAGCAACGAATTAAAGGCACGTCGGTTCGCCCACGAAACTGCCAAGAATTCGATTGCGTCTGCCATAAGTTGCACGATCATTCAGAGGTGGAAACTGCAGATTGTCAGAAGCCATGCAGACGCAATGTGTTTAATGCAACATCTTGATTTTGTTGTTGTTGTTGTTTTGAGTATATGTAGGCGTTTTCGCCATTTTTGTATGGATCGATGGTTGAGCAGAGCTCCCGGTTGTAAAGCTTTAATGAAGCACTGATATTATGGTTATGTATGGACTTTTGAGACTTCTTGTTTTATGAATGCCAGTTTCTTTTACATATTTGTTATACTATGTTAGAACAGCTCGGAATTGGAGGGTCCAGTTGAGTTGTAGTTGTTATAGGATGATGTATGTTGGATCACTGTAGCAGTTACATCGTTTCTAATAAGTTCTTGTGCTTTTCCCAGTGCTGAATGACTTGGAATTGGAGGATCCAGTCAAGTCCCCTTTCAGCTTCTTGAGACTCTGAAACAAGAGGATCTTGCATTCAGAGTCTTTCCTCTGCAAACCACTGAAAGCCTGTTGCCCGAAGTTATTTTTTCACCTTTCTTATCAAGTCTTCCACCTGATCATCTTTTAATCAACCCACTGACTGAAGTTAGATTAATACCTCCTTTGTCCCTTACATGCGAGACCCAGTCCCTGAGTTAGAGTGATATCTCCCCGAGTCTCTTTCCATATGATCATCTATTAAAACAATCGTGACATAAAACTGATGGGTGTCGGGCTCTGCTCCTGCAAGCAATCCAGGAGTGACTTCCAATGCTAAAAATCAGTGATCAAAATCTCAATCAGATACTGAAACAGGAAATCCTACGACTGTATCCGTGAGTAGTCGAAGAACTTGAGAAACCTACAGGCTACCAAGTGTTTATGCACGCCCAAATTCTCTCTCACCGCCTCTCGTAGACGGTCCCAGTCCCAATCTCTTTAGTGCACTAGCATCATAATATCTGGAGTATGTTGATCACCTGCATCCATACAGAAACACTTAATCATCCTCATCATCCATAAAAAACATCAAAAATTCAAAATTTTCAAACCCCTTATCCTTGCCTCCAGTGTGTGGCTTTCACCAAGAAAAGTGTGCGCTTGTTAATTGCATAGTTGCACACTCATTCATAGCTATCTAAACAATAGTTGTGCATTAGTGCTCAACTATCACCAATATAGGTGCACACATGTGCGCACCTGTTCTTTGCACAACTAAGCACTAATGCATAGTTGTCTGAGAAACAGTCGTGCATCATGCGTAGTTTTCAATCAAACAGGTCTGCATCCCATGCACGCCTTTTTTTCCCTCCCCCACGCCCACATGCATAGTTGTGTCAAGCACAGTTTCACACTATGCACTTGAAAATGGATTATACCCTCACACATGTGCATGGGTATAATCCTTTTCCCGCACACTGGTGGGTCCCTACCCAAACAATCCCTTGTACGACCCTCTGTACAACCCCTCCCTACGTTCTACAAATTTCACATAAATCAGGAGGATATGACCACTAACTTGTCTCTCACTGCTCCGAGATCGGCAGCCTCATGCTCACGTAATCTCCAAATCTCCTCAACAAAGTCTCATCAATTTAGCTATGGTGACGAGTACAGATGAGGTGGCAATGTGGGCCCACCAGCCATATATAGCCCCTTTTTCCCCAATTCCACACTTTTTAAAGGAGCCCAGAGCCTCTGTTTTCTGATCCATTCTCAACCATGGGATCCTAGTCCTGCCATATACACATTCACATTCCCTGGACCATCATCTGAACTAGGCCCCAGAGGAGCATTTGTCTCACATCACATTCAGGTACACATGCTCATGTTCAAATTTTATCAAATAGTTGTCATATGTTCTTTATCATCAGATATTTTTCACGTTGGGTATTTTGTTTTCATGTGTGCAGGTACCTATTCATCAAAGTGACACAGCCCCTTTAGATATATGTTCGACACTAGCATGTAATTATTCCCCCTGTAAATCAATTGCATCTCCCAGTCACACCATTTGACGTTTACCTTTAGGGTCCTTACATCCGAATCTATATTACCTTCCCCTCTATTGCATTTTGGTATTGTCACCCAGTATCACTCTCTCCCACATGAGTTGTCCCATTCATAGTTCCCCTTGGCCACTTGACACTCATGTTGATTTCACCCCCTAGGGATGGGAGTCTCAATAGTCTTATGCACTTTCGATAATGAACCCCATACCTCTTCTCACCATATTGCTAGCTTTCACAATGGACTCCTAGGTCATATCATCTCGTTTCTATTGACTGCACCTCCACAGTATCATTATCCCTCCATCTCATCCACCATCAGTTTTCCCATCTGTAGATTATCATCCATCCATCTACCTAATGCAGGAACCCACCCATGGGGCCCCCACCCTCCACCTATTTTCTTCCACAAACTTGCACCTTAACTGACCAAGCCATATTTCACTAGGGCACCTGTTTCTATATCTGTATACTCAACCCAATTATTCTTTATTTCTTTGGTAATTGTAAAAATCCTTTGTTTCCATCATTTACTCATATTTTTGTCATCACCCTTGATGACCTTCTTTTTCCTGGCAATGCAACCCATGTCACCCTTGGTTGGGGCTTCCACTCTTTTTTCATCTTGACATCATTCACGAACCTCGAGTATCCCAAGTCCATGTACCCATGATCTCTGATTTTGTCCACTTTTTTATCCCCTAGCACAATTTAACCCCATATCTAGTCATCCCCCTGACACTAGATACATTTTTACGGTTGCTACCAATCATCCTTCAAAATTACCCAACCAAGGGAATTATTGAGTCTCACCGCATCTTGACTTCATTCATGATACCTATCCGTACCTGATATCACCTCAGTGGATTTCCCAAAGCCCTTTCCTTCTTGGAGTCGTGTCTCCCTTTCTGTTGACATCATCACAGTTTCCAGAAGGGTGACAATATCTTGACTCTCACTACCTTTACGATGAGGAGTCTTGGACAACATAGAGAGAATCATCATTTCTCTCTAATTTTGTTGACCCCCATAACATTCAACTTCAACAAACTCTCATGTTACGGTGGGTCTTACTATGCGACTATTGCAGTTGTTTCATAACAACTGAAGACCTCTGAATTTGTTATGTCATCAATGCCTACGAGTCATCGACAATTCTTACAGTCGTCCTTGCCTCACTTTAGCATACGTTCACCATCTAGAACTATCATTTGTCACTATCAACCACCCGTGGGGGTCCTACAATTATCTACATCAACATACATCTTCAGTTACAATATCACATTTTGGTTATGTGACACTAGCATGGGGCATGCCTACCTTGTTTGTACATAGATTTTATTTTTTCTACCTAGAGAAAGGTTTGGGTCCCACAATTTTCCCTCTCCCTCTGGTGGATCGCACTTCCAATTCCTCTCTTCATTCTTCATTACAATGGCACTCTTATAAAAAGAAACATTGATGTATTTAGGCTATACGTATGCTCCTAACCTCCAACATCAGGAGGCATTTGTTATCACTGATAAATAGTCTACAACATTGCACACAAATGGTTAAGGAAACACATCAATGCCAACAACAATTAGCCCACCTACAACACTGAAATGCATTCAAAAGGAAAGAAACTATACAAATTAGGTCAAAATTTGACATGCGCAAATTCACCAAAGGAAGCGCGCGTGCAGTGCATAGTGTGCATGGGACAACACAACCCTCAGAGCGCACAATGCGCCAAGTGCGTGACTGTGTATGAGAAAAGTTGTGCACTTATATGAACGCCGCATTTGTGGATCTTGTCGTCCCCTCAACCACTTATGGACCAACCCCCAACACGATTTGACCCTCATATCTGAGGGAAACACAAATGGGAGGATGATCAAGGACTTGAGGATGCCCTAAAAGGCCCCTTCTTCACACTATGAACCAATTACAATTTTCCATGTATGAATGTTATAAATAAGAGCCATGGGTGCACTAAGAAACAAATATCTTCATAGTATTGTTATGCTGCAATAATTCTCCCTTGAGAATCCTTTTTTCTCTTTGGAGCCTTCAAGCATCATTGCAATAGGCCATTCCACTCACCTCTTGAGGAAATAGGCATTGTTTCTCTTCACCATTTTCCATTTCTTCCATTGTATGAAGAGCTCTCCATTAGGGAACTCAACAGCCCTCCCAAGGAGGAAGAGGGGACTCATAAGTCCCTATTTTTCTCTACGATGTTTTGCCTACTAGTCTATTGATCCATTGGTACAATTATGTTGGTCATTGGTTGATTTTCATGGTTCTAAGTTTCTCTTGCTTTCTGACATTTATTTCTAGGTTGTTTTAGTTTATTTATTTTTTTATACATGTGTTTGGATTGTTTAACCCACTCAAAAACTTGTGTCTTGTCTAGCAGGCTCATCTAGACATTAAAGTGTTTTTGTTTTTCTCACCCAAGTGACAATTCAACACAACAGTAGGGAAAACCCAGTCAAAATCCAATGCAAAAGAAGAAGGGAAATTCCCCAAAGACAAATGCATAGACAAGAAAGGACATTGCCCAAGTATAGGAACAACAAGGAAGGGAGGACACAACGATGTGGGAAACCCCTTCAATAGCTACTCCACAAGAAACAGGGCCACTCAAATGGCCAATTATACATACAGGGTCGCTATGCAAGAAGGCCAAGGCCCATAAATAGATCCCAGAGTATACAATCACTGAGGATGATGTTGATCTAGTCATAAAGAGAGTACAAGATCATGCAATGAAGGAGCTTGAAGAGGCTGAGAACCAAAGAGGAAGGATATAAAATTAGTTGGTTGATATTAGGTAGGTCTTAGAAAAAATACAAGAAACTCAAAGGCACGAAAGGGGAATAGAACCTATCCCCCCGACGATAGAAGTAGAGGAAAGGACTATAGAGAACATGGAAGACACCATCTAGACCATAGCTCAAGCAATTCCAAGCTTCCAAATAACAACAAAGATGTTGCAGATGGACGAGGCCACTAGACACCACTCAAAGATATCGTGCAGGTACAATTGGTATTGGAAAAAATACCAACAAAGGCATTGTACAAACTGCAAGTCAGTTCCACGCAAGAAGTGCAATCGTGGGCAAGGACAGATGCGACAGAATTGCAAGTAAAAAAAATGGAAATAATTCCCTAGCACGGGTCATTAAGTAGGTAAAGATGGAGATGAAAGAAGAGAAACAACACGTAGATAATTTAGAGAAAAAGTTGAAGGAAGTCTTCAAAATAATTCCAGACAGCGTGTAGGAAGCCATGAGCAATGCATAAGAACATATCCAAGTCATGACGTAGACACTCGAGGAATACAATGAGGAGATTGAGGAGATTAGAGAAAAATTAACCCCAACTAATCCTCCTGAAGTTATGGCTAAAAGGGAACAACATGCATCCTTGCAAGTGGAAATGATGGAAAAAGACGTTGAAAAGGTCACACAATTATTTGACAGGATTACACAACTATGAATGATGTTGGAAGAAGATGATAGGGTCCAAAAATTAGACCAATAAGAGGAGGAAATCAACAATGCAATCCAGGAGATGAAGTAGTAGAAAAATTCCATGAGAATTACAGAGCAAGTGAAGGGCGCGCAGGAAATGCAAGCCCGGTTAGAACCTCTCCAAGAGAAAGCAACACAAATAATTATGAAATTGGAGAAGGAAAAGACAAGAATGGATCACGACCATGTTGAGAGCGTAGAGTCTCTAAAGGAGCATATCATAGTGCAGAGGGTAGAAGAGCTCACAGGGAAGGTTGTACAAGCTAGAGAAAAAGGGGAAGAGTTAGAAGGAAAAGTACACAGCTTGGCAAAGGCTATTTAGGGAGCGCGCACCAACTAAGTGGCTTGGGATGAGCCACATGTCAGTGTTTGGGGCATTTTTGGCATAGGCCTATTTTTAGGAAATACCTAATTTTGGAGCATGCGCAACAACTGGAAAGAAAGAAGCATGCATAAAAAGAAGGAAAAACAACATGAAAGAGGAAAATTCATGTGCGAGGAGGAAGACAAGCCTAACCATATTAGGGTTAGGGTTTTTGAAAAATGTGGTAACGACTATAAGAATATAAAATAGTATAAATAAGAACCTAGGAGGTCTAGGCTATGGATGTTCTTCGATTGTTGTAAGATCAATGAAGATCGATTATTATTGAGTTGGAGCAGAGTCGAAGGAAGCTATATTTTGAGGGTTAGGTCACAGGCTGAGAAGCCTGATGTGATCTAGTCTTCCTCATAGAGGTTCCTGAACCTCTTCATGATTGTATGATTGAGGATGTAATGCGTGTAGCGCTAGATTTTCCAGTAGACTAAATAAAAGAGAAGAGAAGCCAAATCTTTGTGGACGTAGAGCAGGAGGGGGTGAACCATGGTAAAATTTGTGTTATATGTGATGGTTATTGAATGATTACTTCTTGTTAATGGGTATCTTACAAATGAATGATTAACTATATGTATTATAATGCACGCATGAGACAAAATATGAATGAATCCTAGAAATACCTGAATGAATAACAAGATTAATGCATGAAGAAGATAGAATTCATGTAACACCCTTGTTTCCCCAGTTTGTAAATATAACTATATTGGCCAAGGGACTATGGACAATGCAATATGTGTGAATGTTTGATTTGATGGACCTTTGTATAAAAGGTCAATGAATTTAAATCATGTTATTTACTAGAAAATGTATAAGTGTTGCATGATTGTTGGAAGGGGGGTGAGCTAAGAGAAACCATGAATGTTGTGAAAGAGATGGTGAAGGGGACCAGAAATGGTTGCGTTAACCTCCACCAGAACAATACTTTTCTAGATTTAATTTCTTAGGATTAGAACAACCCTCGAAACCATGAATGAATTACAGTCTAGTTGGTAGTTGGAAAGACCTCCTCAAGATTTAATGAGGGGATGGGGAAAAGTTCCCATCTGTAAGGATTTCAAACCTGACCACAGACTGGGAATTTAGGCCACACGCAATCTTGCTGAGGAAGGAAATAAAGGAAGATGTAGTGGGTAGAGGAAGACCTACGAAGAGTGTAGAGTAGAGAGACTAAGCTCAAGTTAGAGGAAAAACTGAAAGAGAGCGTGTTTTGATCGTGGGAGAAGGAGAGTAACCTTCATCCCTATATATTACTGAGATGAGAGAAGGAGATTAAACTTTTTCCCTATATATTACTGAGTCGGGAGAAGGAGAGTAACCTTTGTCCCTATCTATTACTGATCTGGGAAAAGGAGAGTAACCTCCATCCCTAACTTTCACTGAGATGGAAGAAAAGACTCAATCTCAAAGCATTGTGGTCTAGCTCGGGGGTGGCCAGTGGTAAATCCTTTAGGAGTGACTGAGCCTATGGTTGGGTGGAAACATGCACCCCTCTCAGCAGTCGCATCATGTATTCTAGTTCTGATAACTGTTTTCATGCTTTGTGCTTTGAAATGGAATAATGAATGAATGCATGTATGTATACATTTAAGATTTACCTCTATATTGACTGGTCAAGTGATGTGTAGGTATTTATCTCCGTGAGGAATTAATCTTCTTCTTGATTTTCCATATGATCCAGTTTAACCCTCGAAGGTGTTCTCCCCAGGGATTTACCTTAGAGTTCCAGAGTCAGAACAAGCCTCTTGGTACTAGTACCGTCTCGGTAATTCCACAATATTTCCCCACCCTGTTTGAGAACTTAAAGTTTTGTGAGCTAGGAAGGCGCTTCCTTCAAACTAATAGCCTAACAGACCTTAGGCTTGCACCCACAGCCTTAACCAAATATCGGTTAAGAGTAGAGATTATAGCCTGAGATTCATCAGAGGGTCCATATGACTAGGGTTTAGGAACCCTGCACTAAGACTAAAAGGAGCTAGCTCTTGATGGCTTCAGAGCTTCAGGAACTCGAAGCCTTGGGATGTCAAACATCTTAAACTATAAAAAATACCTGAATTCTGGATTCGTGAAAGGTTGTGATTCGTTGATATGGGGAGTCCGTTGGAGCCCCTTCTCGATCATCTGATCGTCTAGTGGAAGATTTCATGTATGGTACCTCAGCGAAGTTCCACTTCGGGAGAATGGAGATTTTATAACATCAAACTCCCCAAACTATGAAGTTATGAAGTGAAGGAGAGATGTATATTTGGGGGAGAGTTTTAGGAGCACCACTTATTGTTCGATCATTCAGGAGAAGGGACCCACACATGGTACTTCTATGAAGTCCCTCTTTGGGAAAATGGAGTGGCAGTGAAGCCAAAACCCCTAAAGGATGGATCCATGAAGTGACCAGGTCCGTTGATTTGGGGATCCTTCGGGTTTTCTCCTAGCCTTTGGATCTATGAAGAAGTCAGCCTAGCATTGACTTCTTCAGGAAAATAGAGATGTTGTAACATCAAAAACTCTTGAAGGCCGAATTCGCAAAGTAATGTGGACCATGGATCTAAGGACCCATTCAGATCCCTCTTGGTCGTTCAATCGTGGGGACGTGTGTATAACGTAGAAGAGCACGTGGGGACCCATGTGTCGATTGATGACGTTGCCAAGTGTGGAAACCCCGTGGCATGGGAAGGGGATGGTGATGGCCTAAGGCAGGTGCCACGTATACTTACCAGAGTGTTTTGGGATGACAGATGTCCCTTCAAGAGTGGCCCAACAATGGGACCCAAGGGACCCTAGAGTGGAAGTCACGAGTCGTAGAGCTCTAAAGTTTCATGGACACCCTTATACCATTATATCTATACCGAGGTCAGCCCGACATTGACCACTTGGGAAGAATAGGGATGTTGTAATGTTGACCAGTATGGAGTGATGTGAAGCAGTGACATCACCCAGGGTGACGTGGACCCATGTTGGGTGTGCCATGTGTCACTCAGATTTTTGTGTATCACATACCTTATAGACCCATGGAAACATGACACAATCATCCCCTGACCCTTAAACGTGTCAATTCCTAGCACGATCCACTTAGCCAAAGTGATTGGTAGAGTGACCGAAACTTAGGGAGTCCAGGACTTTGGGGCTCCAGAGGATTTGGGAGTAGTATTGAAAAGATACCAAAAGGCCTGAAGGTTGGAGTCACATGGTAAGTTTACAAGACTTTGGAATTTCGGTATTTCGAGTGGTCTCATGCAAAGATAACGAAGAGGCATAAAGCATCGAAGTGCCAAAGCGTCGAATCCCTCTACTGCTAATATTATAGAGGAATATTAAGTCCACCCTAGAGCTCAGTTTTGAGCATGAAGGCAGTGGTTGGGTAGTGATGGACGAGAAGGACATGATAGAGATCCAAGATCTAGGATTTGAGATAGTTAAGGAAAACAAAAAAAATGATACCCCACCCCTTAAAAGAGAATTTAGGGGTCAGGTGTGTTACAAATTGGTATTAGAGAATGACAACAACACATGGCCTGCTTGGGCTCATGAACGAGTCATATGAAAATGTTTTTTGAGGACTTTAAGGTGTAATACCCTATCTTACCGCATTCCTAGGAGGTTTAGTCAAACCTCTACCAAAGATAGGAATGAAACCCGTTGTTTTTTATAGATGTTTTTGCATTTCCAAATAAAGAAGTTGAATTCACTATGCAATTGTACATGATGTTTTACAGTCATAATATTTGGTTACCAAGGCTAAGAGGATTATGTGGAGAATATTACTGCCAAATATAAATTTTCTGCAGAAATTCCTTGAGTAGAAGGATGTAGATTAAAATACAGTTGGTATTTTACCCAACGAGATCGAATCATGCTAGTCTTTGGAAAAGGAAGTCTATCATTTCTTTGGGAAATGATAGGCGAACCTATAGGAGTGGGATTATGTTGATGGGCACTAATAGCAAGACATGGATGTGGGGGAAAACCC
This sequence comes from Picea sitchensis, assembly GCA_010110895.2. NCBI lineage: Eukaryota > Viridiplantae > Streptophyta > Pinopsida > Pinales > Pinaceae > Picea > Picea sitchensis. The sequence goes on along the minus strand of SNQJ01S0045327.1, from coordinate 10,254 downwards.
AAGGTTCAATGCTACAACAACACACCAACAAAACTCTAACTACCGACCCTTTCGGCAACACCTGCGAAGAAGATGAAGTCTCACCCAAGGTAGAGGAAGGGGTGGTTGCAGGACTCAAGTGTCTGCAACCTTATCTAGGACATGGATCTATGATTGTATTACTTAATAAAGCATTTATCACCTTTAGTTCCTTAACATGCAATCATTATCTACTTCGTTGATAAAACAGAGCCTCGTAGTATCCACACTAATCTACCATATACAAGCACTTAGTATAAGTAAATAGGTTAGATGTAACCAGTCAAGCACTGAGCATATTTATGTACATTAGATATAACATTCTATACATCATTAGCACTGAGCATAAGCATATCTATCTAATCATCTCAAAGCACTAAGCAAATAAGACATAAACACATTCAGACAAGCACCAAGCAAGATAACACAATGTTTACGTGGTTCACCTCTCTAATGGGGCTATGTCCACCAACTCTTATTATTTATTGCTTTTAGTCAATCTTTTACAAAACAGTGCCTCAAACCCTTACTCCACATAGGACAGAAGATCTGCACAACTCACTAGATCCTTCTTCCTTGCATTACAGCACTAAGCCTTTCACAATCTGTCACAACTACTTGCACTTAGCTCTGTAAATATCTTACAATCATGCACAAAGCATCCAAAAACCCTATTTTCACTTAGCATACATTCACATCACTTAGATATATCACTTATCCTTTCACTCATCTCCTCCTTTTCTTCCTAGCCTAGGCATCTATTTATATATACAAAATAGGCCAAAACATGGGTAAACCCATGGGTCAACATCCCTTTCCTGTTACATATTCCCAAAACCTCAAAAAGAGGCCCAAAAGGGGGCCGAGATCCTGTTATCTCTGCTTCATCTTGCGCTCCTCCTTCGATAGGCTGTCGAAGTCCCAAACTAGGTCAACATGACCAAGAAACTCCCAACACTTGGTCAAGGGCCAACAGGCCCCCAACACTCACCTGTGACTCATCCTGAGTCACTCTGGTATGACCAAATCTGCCTTCAACACCTTGATCTTGGCCCAAGCTACTTTGACTTGCTTATTTGATGTGGCCTCTTGCTCGGTGAACTCCTGGATCACTGTGTCATTCACCAGTCCTTCTAAGCGTTGTTCTGCTATGAGGATGACTTGGTCTAGCTCTGCTCCTTGGATATTGACCTCTGTAAACAACAGACATGCCTTGTATTGCATAGGTTGAAGCCATTGAGTGACTTCCATCACTTTTCTTTGAATCATATGAATCTGTTGCTGACCTGTTCATTTTTCATGAGACCTCTTCATTCTATCTACTACTGGCAGGGCCTTCAGTTGTGCCTGTAATGTATCCGCATGTTGTTTTTCTTCCTGGAGTTGTGACTCCAGCGCCTGTAATTCTTGATTCTATGTAAGGTTTTCATATGTTTGGGAACTCTAGTTACTTAGTTACTTTCACTCCAAGGAAAGAGCTTTTAATCTTCCCACTGCATTGCGAGTAGTTGCTTCTCGCTAGTTTCTTATCTCCTGAGGGGTTTCGGGTACAGCGCGGAGCTCTAGATCTTTGATGCACTACTGGAGCTTCTGGATTACCTCTTCAAGTTGTGCCACCTTCTGTGGAACTCATTCTTAAGTCTGTACTTCGATGACTTTCATAGAGCGAAGTTCTCTATTGATCCTTTCCTTAACTTCAAGTTTCTCGGCGAGCAACTGTTCCTTGCTTTATTAAAGCTTTTCTTTCTCTTCATCCCACTTTTCTTGGAGAGCAAGTTTTTCTCATTTTTCATTGATGTGTTGTTCTAGAAAATCTCCCTATTCTCATGCCAGAGCCTGGGTGGCTTGTGTTGTTTCTTCTTGAGCTCTTCGAAGGAAAGCTTCGACTGTATCGACAATTTGGTGTAATTAAGCGGGCTTGTCACCTAGTTCTGGTGTTCCATTTATCAAGGGTAAAATGGATACTGTGGGGCTGGACTGTAGTTCCTACTGCACTTCTTGAAGCACAGCCTTGATGTGACTGAGCACCTCCTCATGCTTGGCTTCCTATTTCTCTACTATCTCCAGCGAAGCATCATTCAGTGTAGCGACGATGAAGTCTAAGTCATCTGAGGTGAGGGTGGTCTCGAATTTGGTTCTAGTTTCTTTCATTTTCTTCCTTGAAGAAGGTTTCGGAGGGGAAACCTTCCTTTTCTTTGAGGGATCCTCCTCGTCTCTTGGTGGTGTAACCTCTCCTTTCTTCTATTCTTTTTATGTGCCATCACCTCCTTGCTCGACTGAGATAGACATGGTCTTTACGGATGCGCTGTCTAAATCATCGACCTCTTTGATCTTCTTTATCTTTCTAGGTTCAACTATATCCGGCACAGTTTTGGGGTTGTCAACATCAAACATCTCTGCGGGGTCTGCTGGAACAAGGAGTTCCACCGACCATTTCTTGTTAATCTCCTCCAAGTCATCCTTTGTTAACTTGTAGTATGATTGTAGCTATTTGTGATGCTCATCAGCGTGTGCTGTGATGTAGATGAAGTGGTGATCCTCGTTGAATTTCATCAGTGGCCTAAATCTATGAAATGTGTTTGGGGTTATGTGAGGCATGTCCTATATAGCTACGTTCAACTGGTTATAATACGTGTGGAATATGGAATTTTATTTCCATTTCTTGTTCATGTCGCTGGAATACCATAGCGTACTGAACTTCGCAACCAGTGGTTCAAAGGGCTCGACATCCAGGAAGGTTTCACCTTCCAGCATCTCCCATGCAATGAAAGAAATTAATATGAGTAGCCAGCTAAAATGGAACTCATACCCTTGGTCCTACACTTCCCTGTAGTCTAGTTCTAGTTGTTTCACCAAGTATTTGACCCAATTCATATGTAGGCCCTCCGCGCACTTCTCTGCGAGGTCGACTACAAATCTGGTTACTTGGGTCGGTCAGTTCTTACTAACTAGATTGCCTGCGATCAGCTAACAGGAAAGGCACACTGCGCCACTCTAGATAGAGGCTACCTTGTAGCCTCACATTCCCTTCTCTACATCTCCATACATATCCTTTATCCTCTAGGCGAGAGCGTGATCTACGGTCTTTTTGGGATAAAATCCTCTGGGTTGGGGCCCTGCATGCTTAGCCCTATGATCCGATTGATTAAAGTCAGATCCACTATGATGCGACAGTTCAACCATAAGTATCCTCCATGATAGCATGACAGCAGCAACTTGACACACTCATTCACTTCTTGATACCTCCCGAAGTGAGGAATCTTCATTACATTAAGTAGGGTTGACTGTGCGAGGTTTTGGGTCCATGATTGAGAGATAATATTCAAGTTCTTTCCTTTGGTTCATGTCAGATATTTATGAGGGGTGAGCATACTGTAAACCTTCCTATCACCGAGTTTGAAGTCATTGAACTTCAATGCGGTGAGCTTATATTGGTCGGTATGAACTGCACACTATTCTTTCGGAAGGTACGCAATGATCAAAGAATACTCAAATTCACAGGGTACACTGTCACGATTGATGGCGCCACTCAGAGGTGGTATATAATCAGTTATAATGATCGTAATCATCTTAGTATTCATGATATCACCTCTATGCTTCATTCATTTCTCATCAGCTGGCCAGGATGGACCAGCTAGAGAAGTGGAAGGAGAGGCCTACAGTCGTATCGTCGACGATGCGTGTACACCTGTAGACAACCCTACAATGGATTTCTCTGCAGTGCTCAATGCTTTTGACATACGCACTCAGGGTAAACAATTCATGGGATCGGGGAAAAAATCAGACACGGTAATGAGATAGAGAATGAGAGCACAATTATCATTGTATAAACTTGTCTTAGTCTGTGGGCTCGAATTCTCAGTTGGAAAAACTATTCTCGGTGCAGCGTGACGAGCTAAATAGGTAAATTGAAAATGGTTGGCTTGCAATGGGTATGAGCCTCCATTAACTCCTATTCAATTCGTTATGGCGTCATCCAACGGTCGGATGATGAACCTTTATTTATTTTTTTTCCGTTCGGAGTGGAAGTTAAATGGATATATTGGCTCCAATGGCTACATTGCTTCGTCATGGCGAAGTGTCATGTGTCATTGTTCTGATATCTCGGTGAAGCTCCAATTCTGCAATTTTTATTTCTGCAAGGTCTCCTCTAGAACCTCCTATAACCTTTCAGTATTATCCCTTTTCTTTCTTAACTTTCTAGCCTTCTTTCCAGTGAGATTCGTCTCGGTAATGCTTTTCTCATTATGGTTCTTTTCTTCTTTGGTCTTAGTTACTTCGCACTGTTGAAATTCTTTCCTAGGGTTCCTGGATAATATGTCTTCTATGTTTGGGATAGGTAATTCAATCTTTTGAGGATCCTCTAGTGTTCTCTTAGCTTTGACATCCGGGATTCTAGTATTAAATATCTGCGATCTGCTCTCCTATTCCTCAATGAAGTGCGTGATCCTTCTGGTCATAAAGTCTTTTAACTCTTACTTCTTTTGTTCCAAAACTTCTTCTTCTTCCTTTCATCTGGCTTGATCTCTATCAATCCAAGGTTTTCCTATTAACATGGTAAATGGGGCACTATCTTCAACAAATTTAATAATCTCAAGGTCTTCTTCTGTCAAATTTCCATTGATAGTCATAGGTATCCGAGCGAGCCTTCCACATAGGTTTACTAGATTTCCTTTGAATAAACCTATTCCTCCTAGTGAAGGGATCATAGCAGGCCTTCCTATGGCTTCCCAAGTTCTTTCTGGCATAATATTCATTTGTGTTTCCTCATCCAGAACATAGTCAATGTTGAAGTCCCCTATTATTTCTTCGATGTATTCCTTCTCTTTGAAGATATATGATAAGCTGACATGTTGGTGGTCATTCAGGGTTTCTTTAATATGTATCAATACTTTCTCTTATTCTTTCTGGGGTTCTACCTTTTCTGGATCTTCCTTAGGGTTCTCTTGATTCGGTTTCATTCCTTCAAGCTTAGCGATCATTCTAGGGAAATCCAATACTTCATGGTCTAATGCTTTACAACAAATACAACTAGGTATTCTTCCAGGGCATTCCTTAGCAATATGTCCCGGCCTTCTGCAACTGTAACAGAGGGTTAATCCTCTCTTCCTTTTAAATGATCCCCAGCTTCTTTTGTACTGCGCACTAGGATCGTATGAGCTAACCCGAAACAAATTCTTTCTAGGATCCTCCATCCATTTGTTAGTCCAAACATATTTTCTATGCATAGGTATAACCTATCTTTCATGATTCTTATCAGATCTATTCATAACAAATCTTCTTGCATCTATTACTACCCTAGTTTTTAAGCTAGGATAGAATCTATCAAACATGCCTAGATTCATACTCTAGAAACAAAAATTTCCACTTATCTTACTTTTACAGAGCACAAAGCTTTCAGATCTAAGACTTTTTAACTATTCTTACCTTTATCAAAGCACAGAGCTTGTATATCTTGCCTCTTTTAGTCATATGTTTCCACTTTTACCTTTCTTAGAGCACAAAGCTTTCAAATCTTGCTTCTTTTCTTCAGATCTGACCTCCTTTCTTCAGATCGGGCTTCTTTCCTTCACATATTGCCTTCTCTCTTTAGCACAGATCTTCACGGGTCAAGTAAAATGTTGCACACTAGGGAAATAGACCTACGCACAGAGCTTTCACACTTTTAGATCAAATATTTGCATAAAGTTTCTTCTTCCTTAGTTCCTAGCAATCACAGTTTCAGTCTTGGCAACAGAACCATTTATTGGCACAGGGGAAGACCCAGGGTTCAATGCTACAACAACGTAGAAACAAAACCCTAACTACCATCCCTTTCGGAAGCACCTGCGAAGCAGATGAAGTCTCACCCAAGGTAGAGGCAGGGGTGGTTACATGACTCAAGTTTCTACAACCGTAGTTGGGACACAAATCTGTGATTATATTACTTAATAAATCATTTATCACCTTCAGTTCCTTGACATGCAATAATTATCTACTTCGTTGATAAAATAGAGCCTCCTAGTATCCACACTAATCTACCATATACAAGCACTTAGCATAAGTAAATAGGTTAGATGTAATCGATCAAGCACTGAGCATATTCATGTACCTTAGATCTAATATTTTATACATCATTAGTTCCTAGCAATCACAGTTTCAGTCCCGGCAACGGAACCATTTGTTGGCACAGGGGCAGACCCAGGGTTCAATGCTACAACAACGTAGCAACAAAACCCTAACTACCAGCCCTTTCGGCAGCACCTACGAAGAGGATGAAGTCTCATCCAAGGTAGAGGCAGGGGTGGTTACAGGACTCAAGTTTCTACAATCGTAGTTGGGACACAAATTTGTGATTGTGTTACTTAATAAATCATTTATCACCTTCAGTTCCTTGACATGTAATCATTATCTACTTCACTGATAAAATAGAGCCTCGCAGTATCCACACTAATCTACCGCATACAAGCACTTAGCATAAGTAAATAGGTTAGATGTAACTGATCAAGCACTGAGAAAATTCATGTACCTTAGATCTAATATTCTATACATCATTAGCACTGAGCATAAGCAGATCTATCTAATCATCTCAAAGCATTAAGAAAAGAAGACATAAACACATTCATACAAGCACCAAGCAAGATAACACATTGTTTATGTGGTTCACCCCTCTCCTAGGGCTACGTCCACCAACTCTTCTTCTTTATTGCCTTCATTCAATCTGTTACAACACAGAGCCTCAAACACTTAATCTGCATAGGACAGAAGACTGCACATCTCGCTAGATCCTTCTTCCTCGCATTACAACACTAAGCATTTTACAATATGTCACAACTACTTGCACTTAGCTCTGCAAGTCTCTTAAAATCATGCACAAAGCATCCAAAAACCCTACTTGAACTTAGCATACATTCACATCACTTAGATATATCACTTATCCTGTCATTCCTCTCCCCCTTTTCTTCCTAGCCTAAGCATCTATTTATATATACAAAATAGGCCTAAACATGGGTAAACCCATGGGCCGACATCCCTTTCCCGTCACATATTCCCAAAAACCCCAAAAAAGGCCCAAAAGGGGGTTGAGATCCCGTGATCTCTGCTTCATCTTGTGCTCCTCCTTCGACAAGCTGTCGAAGTCCCAAACTACGTCAACATCACCAAGAAACTCCTAAAACTTGGTCAAGGGCCAACAGGGACTAATAGCAAGACATGGATGTGAAAGGATGGAAAGGATCCATAGCAGTAATAATTATTACTTTAATGAAGGCTTAAACCTTGTATATGTCTATAATCCCTCATGATCAGAGGAATGAGTGTAAATGTGTTGACTTGCACAGAATAGATCTATATAAACAATGATACACACATTTGTAGAGAGAATTGGAAAAAGAAGAAGGAGATAAAGAATGGAAAGAATTCTCATTAACCATTGTGAATAATGAATAATTTACACATGATATACTCTATATAACTCAATGAGTTCGACTTGAGGTGAACCAAGTCACCATAGTGGTGGTCTAGAGTGATCTGGACACACATCATCAGTTACGAGAGTGAACTGCCACCTATTCTAGTCTCTCAGGCAATTATGGGAGTGAACTACCCTCTCATGCAATTACGGGAGTGAACTACCCTCTCATGCAATTACGGGAGTGAACTACCACCTAGTTGAGTTAACTAGTCAATTAGTCCTTAGTTAACTGACTGAATAGAAATTAGTGAGGAGTTAACTCAAGGAATCAAGGCTAATGCACCACTTTGGTGATGATACCAAGGCAAGGTCGAATTAGCATGGTGATGATCCCAATGCAACATCTAAACTCGACTCAACTAGTCAAACTGAAGTGTGAATTGAAAGAGAATATTCTCCAAGTGGAATATTCTCTCCCAAAATATAGGAGACTGGATAATGACTAATTATGACTAATAAACAAATAAAAACCTTAGGAAAAAGAAATGCTAGGTGTGTGTGAAGTAACTCCAACACCCCCCGTGAACATCAGTATGGTGAAAATAAAGATTGGGTCTCGGCAACGAGACCATGTTAGGTACCCAAGTACAAAATATACACTGAAAATAAAGTGAGGAAAGAGGGAAAACCTCATGGGAAAAAACCCCCCTCAAGGTATAATGTATGTAAAAAAAAAGAAGAACTACAGTTGCTAGGCAACTGTGTCCTTCACTCCAAGACGACCTCACAGAGAATGGAATTTTTGTTCAGTGAAGTTCTTGGTGAAAATGCCTACCGTCTGTTCTGCTGAAGGACAAAACTATAAGTCTGTGATCCCCTTGTGTAATAATTCCTGGATGTAGTGCGTGTGGATCGCGATGTTCTTCATTCGCTGCCTCTGAACTGGATCTCTGCATAACTTCAGAGTACTCTGGTTGTCACACCAGATGACGATCGGCCGATGAAACTGAATGCCCAACTCAGTGAGAAAATGTTGTAGGCACATAGCTTGAATGGTTATGTTAACTACCCCTTTGTACTCTGCCTCGACTGAAGATAGAGCAATGGAAGCTTTCTTCTTTCTTGACCAACAGATAGGCCCAGAACCAAGACTAAGTGAGTAACCAGATGTGGAATTGCAATCAATGCTATCGTCAGCCCAGTCGAAATCAGTAAACCCAATGAGATCTAATGTAGAGTCTGTTTCATAATAAATCCCAAAGGTGATGGTGCCCTATACATATCGAAGGATACGCTTTGCAGCTTTCCAATGTAGCTCATGCGGCTCCTGCATGAACCTGGAAACTGTGCCAACTGCATATGAGAGGTCTGGTCTAGAGTGTGTGAGATACAACAAGCTCCCCACTAGTTGTCTCTACAGTGTGCTATCAACCAGTGGAGTCTCCCTGCCATCCTCAAGTTTGACTCCTGATAGGAAAGGAGTCGAAGTAGACTTGTAGTTTGTCATGTGAAATCTGTCAAGGAGATATCATGCATACTTGTCTTGAGACAGTTTGATGCCTGATGCATCCTAACTGATCTCAAGTCCAAGGAAGAAGTGTAGCAGACCCATGTCTATCATCAAAAACCTGTCATTAAGAATCCTCTTGACTGCAGCAATCACTGAAGTCGAGCAACCGGTGATCAACAAATCATCGACATATAGAACTAAAAGTAGAAGTGAATCAACTGTCCTGAGCATGTATACATTTGGGTCTGATTTGCAACGTACAAAGTTCTATGACAATAGGTAAGAGTCCATCTTGGCATACCATGCCCTCAGAGCCTGATTGAGGCGATAAAGTGACTTCTTCAGTCAAAATACCAAAGATGAGTCCTACATAAATCCCTAGGGTTGCTCCATGTAGATCTCCTCAAAGAGATCACCATGAAGAAATATGTTCTTCACATCCATCTGATGGACTTCCCATCCCTTGGCTGCCGCAATGGCAAGTGCCAATTGTATGGAATCCATCTTCGCTATTGGAGCGAAGGTCTCATCATAGTTAATACCATGAACCTGCTGAAAGCCTTTGCTGACAAACCTGGCTTTGTATTTGTTGATCTGTCCATCCACTGCGCTCTTAGTCCTATATACCCATATGTATCTAACAATTTTCCTCCCAGAAGGAAGGGAAACCACACCCCAAGTCTGGTTCTCGAGGAGGAATTTGTACTCCTCCTGCATGGCGGATTCCCAAAAGGGATTTCCAACAGCCTCGCCATAAGACTGTGGATCTGAAGACTGAACCAAGAAAATATGCCTGGAAGGCAATGCTTCAGTGGCAGTGACTGCAATAGGAGGCTCCTCAAAATCAGTTCGATTCCTCCTAGTATCAACTGGATCACCAACGAGATCCCCTGCATCCTGAAGAGTAGTTTGTGCCCACTTGGGACTCTGCTCTGGCTCTACAACTGCATCTAGATGGTTTGACTCTGCATCTGACTATATTGACTATGAATCTGAATCATCTGAGTCCTCTGAATTAGAACTCTCATCTGAAGAAGAGTCAGCATATTCATGCTCATCATATCGGACAGGTGGAAGAGTGAAGGTGTTTGCATGCGACTACTGAGGTACATGCGAGACACTTTCCTCGAATTGGACACTACGCTCAATGATGAGTTGGTCTGAGGAAATATCAATAAGCCGATATCCCTTCACACCATCAAGGTATCCAACAAAGATGCACTCAGTGCTCTATGGATCAAGTTCCTTCCTCTTTTCAGAGGGAATCTGGGCCCATGCACGTGAATCAAAAATGCGAAAGTGGGCCACTTCCGGTTTGAGGCCGCTCCAAGCC